>REGL01000407.1:232479-243976 GCA_004194395.1 Aurelia aurita complex sp. Pacific | reverse complement strand
GAAGAATAGATTTTACACCTTCAGCCCACCCAAGCGAAAAGTTTGCTCTCTCTGTTTATTTTGATTTGATTGAGTGCGCTCAGAGGTGTGAAATCTGTTCATAAGAAAGGTAACTCGTTTTGTCTTTTGGGAGACGTGAATTAGACTCACGTGATAGTTCCAGTTATCGCAACGACAACAACAACAACAGCAACAACAACAACAACGATGACAACAACAACAACACCAACAATTTTTGCTCAATCAGTCTATCAATAGCGATAACTACGAACTTGTAATCAGTCTAGACCTGTATCTTCTGTTTACAAAATTCACCCCTGCTGCCAGCGACATTTTCCAAGGGCCTAGATTCATCAAAAATATTGCTCAATGTTTACCTCTCTGTCTAACGGCTTTTTAAGTGTGAGTCTGCCTGTCTTTGGCCCTATGTTGCAAATCTGTGAGCCATAACTGTCCAGTCCGTATGTTATGATATCGCTTTCATCATCAACAGTATATCCACTGACATCTGCTATGAAGTAACCTGAAAAATGAATGTAAAAACGTTCAAGACTTTTGCGTCGAAGAGGAACTGGCACAGAATCGTTCCCTAATTGCAAGATAACTCCTACAACAAATTTCATTAAGCTTTATATCTATGTCATCTGAAAGCCCGATTTTTCCTGACTTTAGAAAAGACTTAAATTTTTCATCAAAGTTGTTATTCTTTTGAATTATGTTTTCTAATTGTTCGAAGCAGCTTTGAAAACTCAAATACATGACTAAACTTTCTAGAACAACATTTTTCGCAACTATTCATTATCTTCGAGCTGATATATATCTATATTATGACTAGAAAGTACAAAATTATTTCTAAGATTTGATCAGAAAATTGAAATTAAAGATTTCATCCTTATTGCATCCTGACGTCCAATGGCAAACCGGCTTAAGTAGCTATCAGCAAAAACTGTTCATATGTAGTCATTCGTATCGGTATATTGGGCTGTATTTCATTTGTATGTTCTTCGTGTAAAGGCTAGGGGTAGTCATGATCTTTTGCTACCCTTGGTATTGTCCTTGTAGTCTGGAATAGTAGTTCATAGGTACAGTAGTGTCTTAGGTAATTCATTAGTGCATTCCATATTGAATATGGAAAAAAATCAAGTTTTGCATTCGATCTGAGGTCTACATCTTGGGCAAAATACTAAAGCCTTGTCGTTGATATGTATGATATGTTGATATGATTCGAGTAGACAAACATTTTTTTAATATTTTGCCAAAAAAGTTAAATGCTCAAACTTGACACTTGCAGTTTTATTTGGCTTTCTTTCATTAATTGTTGTCAAAAAATTTAGGCCAATTTCAAAAAGATACTATCCGTAAAAATTTATCATCAGTTTTTAAGTTGCAAAGTTTCTATACTGTTTAGATATCTTCGTAGACAAACAGTCTTTCTATTAAATGCATTGTATATGCTTCACTTTGGAAGAAAATTCACAGCGAGACGATAGTGTGACTATGGTAACTTTTGATGTTTGCATTAGTTTTGCAAAACAAAAATATTTTTGAAAAATTGAAACAACGCGAAGATAAGACAAACATTCATTTGCATACGGCACCATCAATTTAATCAAAAATTTATAATGAACAGATATAAACTTTGTGAATTCATCTCTGCTTGTAACGAATTACAATCTACAACCCCGTTTACATTGTTCCTACTAATCTTTTACAACCCAACCTCGTTCCAAGGGTGTTCTTACGTCATATGCTGATCACGAAACCGAATGAACGAGAGGTAGAGCAACGAATTCACTCTGGGGACGAGATCGTATACAACCAGATGAAAGTGTGTTGACAGCTTTGGAGCATAATCACCAGTAACTTCAGCATGACAAGACAGGTTTCGGTCAAATAAATTTCAATATCTGTGACTGCCTATTGGTCATACAATGAGGAATAAGACATGATTCATTAAAATTAGAAGATAAGACATTATCTTAATCTTCGCCGAAGGTACAAGTTAGATAAGCTTAACGCTTGAGATCGAATTAAAGTTTAGAAAGTGAATCGTAACTCCTTCATTACTGATTATCCCATACGTTTTGACAGTTACCAGAATTTGTAACGAAAAACCGAGATCTTCAAAGGGTCTGTTACACGATGAGTTTTTACGTGAAACTTGCTTGCAATGGAGATAAGTTTCACAAAAGACTACACCATGTAACACCCCGAAATTTGACGACGAGTTGCCAGGTTTTCTGTTGCGAGCGTTGCGAGGCAGGTTCAAAAAGAACTTGTTTCTAATCAGGCAACGGGTTGTACAAAAAAAAGTACAGGATTTTCTCCGAAAATTCCGTCTAACACCCCCAGTGAAAGTTATCTTGCAACGCCATTGCAAGCAAGTTTCCCGTAAAAGCTCATCTGGTAACAGGGCCTAAGCGTTCAAACACTCCAATAATGATAACAGTGCATTCGAAACTTTACGTCACAACCTGCCATACACAAAACCTCACAGTCGATTTAAATTTGTTGAAAAGCAAAGGAGTTCGCGGAAAATAAAACGATATGGAGTGTTTAAAAAAGTAACTGTTTTGGGAGGTGCCATCTAATCCTGCCTTTCAATACAAATACCTCAGATCACAATAAAAGATCCGTCTTTGGTTAAGTTAAAAGTTAAGCTAGTGTAAATTTATTCAACATTTTCTAGGGTCAAACTGTTGGAATGAAATCTTCAGTTTGGTCTCAGTTATAAGAGTGAATAATAGTTACAATTAACCCCTTTAAAAAGAATTCAGCCGTTTACTAGATAAAAGCGTCATGTAAGTTTATGTCAGGTTTGTGTCTACCAGGATACAAAGATCTGATAGCAACCAAAATATTGTTTTGAAATATGCAAATCAGAAACTTTATAAGCTAGATGGAATAGCAACGACTTGAAGATTTACGTGAAATGATGTTTCGTCCTGCGCTTAAATATGAATTTCAATCTGTGCACGGTGTCTTACGAAAAATGCTTCAGTGTGTCGTACAGTGGTCTTTCTTTTCAAAGAGATGTTTTATGCAAGTACCTGGTGTCGCAGAAAAAGTATACAGATTTGGTTGGGATCAGCAATGAGAATTTAATTGCAATCAATGTCTAATCAATTTTAAAATGTTCCTCGATAGTTAACTTGAACATAGATACCTCGTTTGTTGATATTGGTGCTTTGGGTGATGAAATATTAATCTTGAAAGTTCAAATTTGCTGTCACCTCTAAACCAGAGCTTTTGAGTTTTGGCCTAAGCAAATTCTTGAAGCACAGCAAATAAATCCACAATAGTTTCAGAAATTCGCTCAGACCAACGCGCCACAGCTCTACTTTGGAGGTGACAGCAAATTCGAACTTTCAAATTAATATTTCAACGCTCAAAGCACCAAAACGCATCTATCTTTACTACGGAGGAACATTTTGAAATTGATCAGCCATTGATTGAATAAAATTTTCATCGCTGGATCCAAACCAAACCTGTATACTTTTTCTGGGATACCCAGAAGAAGACTGTTTAAGAAATTCCCTTCTTTAAATTGCTGAATCACAAAGGGCCAACAACCAGGAGAGAAATTTAGGCCAAATGCCTAGTAATCAACATGAAGGCCTGAAGCCCACTAATCAACAAACCTTCAGTCCTTTGCAGGCTTTAAAGAATTCTTTATAGCAATTCAATGATAAAACCATGGTTGTTATTCCTGTGTCTGTTAGCTTGCTTTGGTGTCCAAACCTTTAGCTTCTCGTAGCAAGGAAGCTACCCGCCACCATTCGACGTTCAATTAGGCCCAAATTGAGGTTCTCATTTTCCTGCAGACGAATTCTCAAGTTGGGTCTAATTGAACCTTGAACAAGCATGGCGGTTGGTAGCTTGCTAGCTACGAGAAGCTAGGTTTGGATAGCAAAGTAAGTTAACAGTCACAGGAATAACAACCATGGTTTTATCACGGAAGTGATAAAAAGATTGCTTTAAAGCTTAAAAAGGACTGAAAGTATGTTGATTGATGGGCTCTAGGCCTTTATGTTGATTACTTGGCTTTTGGCCTTAATTTCTATCTTCGGATTTCCCATGGTCAAAAATAGCAAACAACCAGAAGAGACGGTGAGTTTTTTTCAATCAATTGGCCTTAGACCAACGATAAAGCCCTTTAACAGTTTGCATTATAGAGTAGACACATAAGCTTCTTTCTGATAAGAGTATGGTACACCTCAGACCTACATGAATGACCACAGACAGATGCAGAACACAATAACAGGACTATTTTCATTTTTACAAGAAGATACAGTTATTGTTTTGGATAAGGTCGGTTTTGAATCTCAAGAAGCTTTTTAGAGTTCGTGCTTATTTCAGAAATGTTGGAATTCCAATCCAATTTTGTGGGATTGGTTTATTTATTGAAAGATGTTTTTACTCATTTTGAAAGACTCTTATGCTTCTCAGAATTTCGATAGAGCTCAAAGGACTACACGAAAGTTTGACGGCAACTTATCAAGATCAAGAGTTCTCCTCCGCAGAGGCTATTAAGTAATTAACGCAAGAGACGATATACTTGACAACCGTATATCTTTGGCGATAGAGATTCGAGATGGTTGCCATCCATGCTTGTGAACGAAGGAGAAATTTTGCTCCTTCATAAGAACATCTTTTAAAGACAACGTTTGCTGAATTTAGGCCTAAATTCAACCGCAGCGAAAGAAGATCCCAAGGCTGGTAGAATTTGCTCCAGTAGAACTCAAGGCTAGTAGAAAGAACTCAGCGCTAGTAGAAAGAACTCAAGGCTAGTAGAAAGAACTCAAGGCTAGTAGAAAGAACTCAGCGCTAGTAGAATTAGTTTACATGCAACAAACTGAAACTATATTCTGTCAACAAGAATGCAAGCATGGTTGCTGAACTATAACTAGTTAAACATTCATATGATGTTAACTTTTCAAAAGATTGTGGGAAGAGTGGCCGTGCGGATTAGGATGGGTGACCTCTCGGAAGCCTGACCTCGCAACTCACCTCACCGTCCTTCGGAAGGGACGTTAAACTAGGGGTCCAATGATGCAGTATGCATAGTGGGCTTAAATTAGCTTCAATTAGCTAGAAATCCTTCCAGAGCCCACATAAAATAAATAATTCACAAAAAAGAAAAGTCCCAATCATAACTCAAAGTACGGTACACAGCAGGGACGTAAGAATCATTTTAAACATTAGGGGAATGATACTTTTAAGGGTATTTTTTCATCAAGTTAAAGGGGCATTTCCTGAGACAAAAGGGACACTTCTCGTTTCTTGCAAAACATTAAGGGCATCTGCTAAACTGATGACATTCGTCTAAGTTTTGCTCCATTGAATTGAATTTTTATTTATGATTACAGCCATTCCGCTAAAACGTAGAAGCAGAATGGGTGGTATCGTTGGGGACTGGAGCGAAAACAAGGACTCATGTAATAAGTCTAGGCATCTGCCCCAGTTATCCTGGTTTCTACGTCTCTGGTACACATGAGCTTTAAGAAATGCGGGTCTTTCTTTCATAAATGGGAATAACTGTATTGGTCTGAAGTCTAAAAATAGAATTTCTATAACAATAACCTTCCTTTCTTATCCAATTTTTAGTCGCTTATAAACAACATAATTCGAAAGACATGATGCTTATGTTTACCACATTATTAGCGCCGCTTTACGTTCTCATGCAACCACCTGAATTTTCACTTGTAAAAACAGATCAAAAGGCCAGCATAATAATCAGAAATCAAATGTAACGGTTTGTTAGACCACCGGGGTGAAATTCGTCCGATATAGGCCGCTTCCTCTGGGAAAACAGCTTGTTTTTGTTTTGAATAATTTATACTATCCTAAGCCCAAATTTCCCACAATCCCGTTGCCACCATTTGCTACGTTAATCCACCATGTTTACAGTTGCTAAGGAGGCAAAGCGAATTCAAAAACATAAACAATCCTGCGGTGCTTTGTTTTGCGGCCTAACTTTTTGACAAATTAAAAACATAACATAGTACATGCATCATGATTGCATACACTATCGATCAGAAAGCAATTACAGAATGGGATGCGCATATTTCTGCATCATCCCTTTGTGAATGGCCTAAGAATGAATCTGCCATACTGTTATTCCTATGGCTTAGGTGTACTCTTTAATGAGATTTGCCAAGGTCAACAGATCTTGTTAGCAAATGATACAATGATTGATCAGCATTCCTTGCATAAAATAAGAAGCTACACTTGAATAACATAAACAAAACAGCTTCAAGTCGAGCGACATTATGCCAAGGCAGGTTTACTCTTCTGTGCAGAGGTTGAAAACTCGAGGAGGCAAGAGGGAAGGAGGAATTACGAGGAGAAAGGAGTACTTCCTCTCTCTTTCTCTTTTCATGCGCTTTCTGAAGAAGGCCACGTTTGATTCTGTCTTACTTCATTTTCTCATAGATAAGCTTGCTCAACTAAAGATATCCTATCCTCGTTTTCACAGAACGTCTCCCTTCGAAGACAGTACGTCGATTTTACAGACTCGAGATTACTCAGAAAAGTTCCCTTGTTCACCGAAGCATGGCAGCAAAACGCTCCATATTCATCAGTCAAAGAACCTTAGAGGCGACTCACGGAAAGAATTGTATCATAAACACATGGTAGTACTCTCCTACGCAGAGGTTCCTTTTCCACTACGCAGTATCCTATTCCTTGCAATGCAAAATTACAGGGGAACCTCTGCAATGCATAGGAGAGTACACATGGCAGCACAATGGCTCAGAAAATGAAATCAGTCTTTCTTTACGATCGTGACCTTTGCTGTACATACAGAAAAAGTTAGTTTTTCTCACTCGGATTTTGCAAGCAATTTATATGATACAGAGAAAGTCATTCTGACTTAGTTCAAAGTTCACGATATGATTTCTGAGCGTTTCACCGCGTCTGCCAAAATGTTATTCTTTCGGGCACCATTGGTCATTTTATGTTTGGAGCCGAGTTGCCACATCAATTTAGATCTCCAAACAAACATTTGTTATCAGAGCTAAAACAAGCCAGAGTTGGCCATTTTCCCACCAGAGCATATAAACACCAATAGAATAGTATTGAAAGGTAACAAAATTATGATTTATAACATTGAATCTTGTTAATTAGTATTCCTTAGAGTTTATTTGAGCTATGACGTCAATTGATGAAAAAGTAGGAACAATTCACCAAAGAAAGCTCGCCAACTCTCGATAGTTTGAACCAGGGCTCGACGTAATTAGGCCAACTAGGCAAAGAAAGCATGCCAGTTCTATACGTAGTATCAAAGAATTGGAAAAAGCTTCCAAAAATCCTATCATAAATATGACCTTTTAATTGCTCAATTTGAAGCCAAAAATGCCACGACGCCTCCCTTCGACACTGGCTTCTGTTCTGGCGGCGCGTCCTAACAAACGACAAACATCTCTCTGAAATATGAACATGTCCATAAGCATTTCATGAGACACTTGCCCGAAAAACTGCTCCTCTAGCTAAAGAATTTAATATTCGTTCGTGCTCAAACTATTTTCACACGATAGCGCAAACTAGACTCACTGTAATCAGTCTAAGTGTAAACAAAGATGCCAATTGGTCTGTGGGAACGAGCTTGCCGAACTGAACAACATTTAGCTACCGACTACCGACAGTGAAGTGTATGACGTTACCCTTTCAAAACCAGAATTCCACATTCATTGGAAATCAACAACAGAGAATACGGAGGGCAGACATGGAATAGGATTAAAGGTGCAACTGAAAGGAAGACTTTCGTGACTAATTTTGTTGACGTTATTAAAAAGAAGATGCACGCATTTCAAGAGAAGGACGCAGTTTGGCGAAGAAGAAAATGACAATCCTTTGCGGCAAAACAGTAAATACGTAGCTTGCACAATGGACGCAAAGCCAAAGACAACATGGAAAGTTTAGAGAAAGAGAGAGAGAGGAATAGGCCCGTTTGCGACTCGCAAAATAAATTCGAAACCAGTTGGAAAGACCCTAGAGATTGGCGAGCAGCATTCGTTCAAGAATTCACCATTACAATAAACAATAGACTTTTTAGCTGTTCTTAAAGAGAGTCTGGATCGAACGATATTTTTATACGAAATGTTCGATTGAGTGGCGTTAGAACGCCTTGTTCTGTTTTCAGAAGAAAGCACAGCGAGCACTGGAAATTGTCTCATTACTTTAGAAACCCCTTCGCTCCTGGTCCTTACGCCTCTAATTAAGGTCGTACTGTTCACTTCATGACTGCCTTTAGCACGACTGATAATGAATAGACATTGACAATTACGATGACTAAACGTTGCTTACCTGGTTCCACATTTTCTGGAATGGTCTTGACAAGGTTTGGTTGCGTGAAATATGGTCTGTAATTTATACCTGAATGAGAAAATGAATCATTAATGAGATGTGGAAACACCCGAGGGGCAAATCACTCTTGAAAATTGTGTACGAGATTAATAATCAATAGTGATTTTTGTGATTAATGTGGTTAATTTGTGATAAATGTGATTAAATTGACATTGTACGTGATTTTAAGCAATGATTTGCCCCTCGGAAACACCACTGATCTCAGTGTTGTTCAGTCGCTGTGAGGCCCTTTCAGGGACTGGGAACCAATGATATTACCGCCAAAAATTTGTTTATCAACCACGCAAGCAAGGAAGAAATAAAATATTGTCGACATGCTCTTGGAAAGGAATAGTGAGCAATCATAGACTTCTAGTGATATCTCTACGTAATTAAAAGCCATAAACACGATAGTATCTTTTTGAACACATTCTTGACGAGGATAAATTTCATAAGGAAGAGACAGTCGGATTCGCACATCGATAACAAACCAAGGACTATACAGATACAGGGGTTGACAAGACGCTACCTGAAATTCGCGCGTGCCTTTTCTTATTAAAAGCAAACCACTTTTAAATACTTTAAGATTACCTCAAGACCACCTAGTAATTGTATTTCAGCGGACAAAGAGTTAATTCTGAAATCGGCCAATTGAGTTTTCACCCTCGCGTATCTAATCTACCTCGATCGAAGTTTTGCGGTGCTTATCTAAGTTTGTTAAAGCATGATTCTCCTTGCCTTTAATAAATCCTTAACTTTAAAGGTGCGCTTCCTATCGTCTAAACACTGCAACTTTTCATACCTTAAATTCTAGAGCACTGGACTGTGAAACTTCTCAAGGAAATGCTTTTACGTGGATTAGTTCGTAAGTTTCTTGAAGAATTTAGGCCTAACTGATGCATTCTTTTCTCACAACGTGTGCGAAAGATCAAAACATTTCTTGTTTATCAGGCGAAAAATTGAATTCTTTTCCTAAGTCATGGCCCATGGGGAGGCCATGCAGGGCGCTTGGAAATTTGGAACAATAGCTGAATTAATTTCAGCGAAATAGGAATAACTTAATTCTGATTTTAGAAATCGACTTCCTTGATCATGCGTTAGTTTTCGTTTTATGGAATCTCGCATTTTGCGATCGGAAATCTGAAAATGAAAAATTACATAATGAAGATATTTCCGCAGATTTTACTGGCAAATCACGTGCAATTTGGGTATGGTCCTAAACATGGAGATTAAGTACTTATATTTAAATCATGTTAGCTTTAATCTCGCTTGTCCTAAAGTTGAAAATTATTCTTGAAACAGCCTTCGTACATTTTGTTCGAAAAGAAGATTTGGTTAGCGTTGAAACTATTTTTCTTTACATTGACTAGATAACTGGTCTGTTTGAAAAGCAAATTTGAATCTGAAACTTATCAACCTATATAGATTTGTTAATTATGATGATGATGATGATGATTATGATGATGATGATGATGAGGACGACGATGAATGTAAAATCACAAGAATGAGAATGCACATCTCGTTAACACAAAAGACAAACGGTATACAGCAATTTAGGTCCTTCTAGGGAATCTTTTAAAACCACCAATTTTCCCTGTAAACATGCCAAAAGGAGACAGAACTATGGACCGAATACTAATAAACTTTGCTGAACCTCGACTGCTGTGAATTCAGGCCAATTTGAATACAGCGCGTCCGCCATTTCCCTGAATTTCGTAGCCCTAGCAACAAACTGTAAGTTAGAAGTCTCTCATGATGTCATCGAATATTCGAGCATCGTCTGTAAGCACAAATCGAGGAGTGTTGTCCTTGTCCATTACATATCTATCTCCTGGGCAGGTGAATAATACAGCGCTTAGAGAAATAGAGGATTAAGCTTTAAACCCATGACAATTAAAAGCACATTTTTAACAGACAAATTCAAATATCGCTGCTTGAGCAAGCAAGACACCCGGATGATATGCAAGCTGGTCACAAAAGGGCCTAACCGGGAGATTCTCTTGACCCAGCGTATTGATTACAGATATTTTTAAGATGGTATTCGCGAAGGAAAAATCTTAGTTATGAAAGCCAACTGATAGTTTGAATGAACTTAATGTTGGCCTAACATTTTTCGGTATTTCATCGATGAAATAAAAATTAAATTCAGCTTTCAGTTTAAAAATTTGATGACGTGTTCATTGGTTTTCCGCGAAAAAATCGTGCAATGAAGCTATTGGCATGATCTTGGTAACTGATTCTACGCAATTTTATAGCAGATTCTGAGCACTTATTGAACAAATCTTGCTGACTGTGGTGAAGGATATCTTTGACCGCCATTTTGAAAAATGGGGCTCAGTACCAGACCTATTACATTTTGCCCCAGTTTCGCTTGCAATTACGAACAATCCTTATTTACTTATCCAGAAACTTGTGATGAATTGTGTAATAAGCCTAGCGCAGTACTGCAGTGGATTTTTCTGCATATTGGCTATTCTCAAAAGAATCAGAATCAAACGATATTTTGCTACATTTTGTAGAATTTTCGAATGTGCACAATAGTGATAGAAGCTCTAACGCCATTCGATCGAACGTCGCGTATAAAAATATATAAAAATAACGCTCGATCCAGGCTCTTTTGTAGAATACCTAAAAGATCTATTGTATGTAAAATTGTATGTATCCTTTGCCACGCCACCCAATCTAATTGTCAAGTTGTTGTAGGTAATTTGAAATCTTAGCTCATGTTACTTCCCTCAATACACTTAGTTTCACAAAAAGCAATAGTTCATAAATTTGCATGATATTTTTTAAAACAAATCTTTGAAAAGTAGGTCAACTAACTTTAAAAACTCTGGGACTTCGAGGCCCAAATTTTGATGTAGTGTTGATGCAATTTTACCAATATCAATCCATGCTTAGCCATGTCAAAATCAAAATTCTTTAATCAAACTATAAATATTTTGTGATTAAATCACCAATGGTTGGATTAAAAAAGCAAAATTAATTTAGTCCACTTTAGGCCCACAGAAAAATCAACTGTTTGGCTGATACTTTAAATATTCAAGTACTTGCAAATTCTGTCGAAGGGTGTATCACTCTCCCGAAAAGGCGTACGAGATTTTTTAAAACAGTAGGATTTTTAGGGATTTTTTACGAATTTTTCTTGAAG
>REGL01000407.1:218050-230063 GCA_004194395.1 Aurelia aurita complex sp. Pacific | reverse complement strand
TAAGAAACTTTTAGTACTAAGTGCTGATCCAAGTTTCTTATAAAAAAAAAGTGTAGTGGTTCATGCAATTTGGAACTCGAATTGATTGGCGGATTGAGAAATCCCAGAATTTTCGACCATTATTACAACCTACATTGATGCTGTCAAAATCTCTTATCTTGATCAGAACTATATCCTTTGCTTTGCAAGTTCACCCTTGCCACAACAGTATATTAGTTTTTCCCAAGGGTCATAAGAGTCGAGACCAAAACATAGCTTCATTTGTATAGCATCGAGATAAGAATTCACCCAGCTGAAATCTGGCCAAACATGTCAGGTTTGGAAGGCAGCCCTATCGAAAGAAACGAATAAACAAACATTTTAGATTCCTCAAAATTATAGAACTTTCGCTTCATCAAAGCTACTGTAACCTTACAATAATTTGGGGCCTACCTATAAACCTAAATTACAATGGGGTAACCCGGGGGGTAACATAGTAACAACAACCTAACAAAGGGACCTACTTAACACAAAATGTCGAAAGATACAGCTAGATGAACGGGGAAGAGAGCCGAAAGGGAAACAAAAGGAATAGCAAGAGAGTTGCAGCAACAGTTAGGAGCAGAAAGAGAGGGAGCCGTAATCTCAAGAGAAATTTGAAATGCGTTGCGAGGTGAAATAGCGGCAAAAATAGGAGGAGCAGAAAAAGGCGCCGTCTGTCCCAAGAGAGGTACTAAAGCGTAGCGACGTACGTTTTGTATTGACATAACAATATTCCCACGGCAAAATTAATAAAGCTAATGGCAATTTCCTCGACGGAGCTGCAAAAACCAACACACTTTGATTACGCTCGAAACCTTCAATGGCCTACTAATGCCTGATTTCATGTTACTCTCCACCGAAAACGATTCAATGTTTCTCTGCTAAGTCTGCAAGTTTCAAGAAATGTAATTAACGAATAAACAACATCTAAATGAGGCTCAATGCTGGAATTAGCTTTTCTGGTTTATTTACTGAAGCTTACAATAAAGGAATCGATGTACACAAATTGTTTGTTTTTGCTATTTGGTCACGTTTCTAGGACCCAAAAAGCGTTACTGACCGTTAGAATTTAGCTTGGGCGGAAGTCACTCTGATAAAATACCCTGCCACATTCTCGGCGGAACTCAAAAGTTTACTTCTATGACTTGGTAATTAAAATTTACACAAAGAGAAATTGCCAACTTACTTCACTTTTCTTTAGTCCGTCAATCTTTTCGAGAGTTTCACCCCCACCCTCTTCCAAGGCAGTACATACACTCATACAATATCGCCAATAGAAAACAAAAAGTTCTGGGGGTTGCCTGTTACGTGGGAAATCTGCGACCTATATCCCCCTTAAAATCTCACCTGTAGCCCCCTCCCCGCGATGCTAGCGCAAGCCAAAAAGCAAATTTCCTGAACTATATATTTCCTTCTAAGCTATCCAGTGACTACAAGGGATACCGGAGCCTATATACGGCGACGAAGAACGAAAAATTAATGTTCTTCCCCCTCTTTCTTTCATCAATTTCTGTTTTCGTTATTTTTTGCTTTGGTGCCCATGGTCTCCAGCGACTAATGCCCACACCTCACATCTCAAAACCTCCCGTTGTCCTATTTTTGGCCTCACTGCTTCATTTATACAAAAGTTATCAATTTCACAAGAAAACAATTTAGCCCACAAATATTTAGACGAAAACAATTTTTTGATCAGCAATGACCATCTAGACTGATTCGAAAAAAATTCGAAAACATTCTTTTCCAAAACAGTTGCTGACTTGCCAAAGTTATCTCTAAAGTAACATATCAAATTAAACAGATAGCATATATAGCATATCGAATCTAATGTGAAACCACCGAGTCTGAAATCGAGTTTGACTTCTTGATAACGAGCCAGACTGAAAATGGTTCATGATTTATACCACGGTCAATTTTCCAACGGTTATTCTATGAAAATAGAACCGTCAGAAAAAGACTAAATCTGGCTAGCACCACACACAGATTTTCATACCAGCCTTAATTCCCGATTAACTTTACTAAAAATTTGTTCATAGGCGTGTTTAAAAGCAAACGGTTCATGGCCAGCTGACCGAATAACCTCAACGGTCCATTCGCGGAGGAAACCCGGCTTTTAACCGCACGCCCAACTCACACACGACAGAGACCCCATTACCAGAATACCACCACCCTTCTAGCAAAGGCAACTGGCATCATTTTGCTAGCAATTAATGATCTGCTATAGTTTTTGGACAAATTACGAGATCCCTTTTCTTCGATACTTCTCTGAGGTGAAGCAATTTGAAGTTGGAGCCATCTTAAAAGGCATAATTCCGTTCACTATAGAACATAGTAAGCTTAGAATTACCACAATAATCATCTTGACTGCTCAAAAACAAGACAGTACATCACGAATATAAGCAGCATATCACTTCAGCAAGTTAATAAACTGCAAACTTCTTGCTTGTAAACTCTCCTTCATGATTTCACCAAAATCTTCTAGCTTTCGTCAGCAATTCTGAGCACGGCCATACAACGAATTAAACAATAGCAACTGCTACTTCGAGGTCACAATAATACCTTTCAATCTGATAAATTTGATAAATAAAATGACAATTTCTTACTTTTATCTTCGTTTATTCCAGACTTCTTGACACAAAATGCTAGTTTTCCAATACCATAATCAGCCAAGGATTGTTTTTCGATTTAGCGTTCACAACAAATCACTCGGTTTCCTCTTCTCACTCCGTCAACGATTTTACGACAAATGCAAGCTTCTCCACTTCGTCTCCTGAGGACAAAGACAAAAACCGCATAAGAAATCGCTCGCCTCTTTAATTATTAAAAAGAACGGAGGGCGACAAAATTCTCCTTGTTATCCAATACAAAATACAAAGCATGGAATACAAATAAAAAACACACTGGATTATTACAATAACTCTGTGGCCTCCTTTGATTCAATTCAATCGATAGCAAGGCGCTCAGCGACCTAATTTCTACTGTGTGGCATCCTTGTCATGCGTTGTATGTGTAAAGTAGATAATTGTGAGTTGTGATTGCGAAGGAGCGTTAAGAAACAGCTAATCACTGTTTATATCAATCACTAATCACTGTTTCTGTTGTACTGTCTACACAGACCCCGTTCTTTACACTGTACAGGTACAACTTTGGATCTGTAATGAAAGTGAATCGGATCAACATTTACACCGTGTCTGCTATTCTGCATGCAACACTTTCGTTCCTTCTTCCTATGGAATACAGTAATTCTGTTCTTGAGCAGTGCAGTGTCAACGCTCTTGAGCCCGAGGGGCATTTCAATCATTCAAAAAAAGCGTACGAAATCTTTTCACAACAAATCCCCCAAGCTATATCAATTTTACGTAAGTAGACCCTATGAAAAACTTGATTTTGGAAGTTTTTGCTGTGAGAAAAAAATCTACCTTGAAGTGAAAATTGATAATCATGCATCCAAGTAATAATCATCCCTCGACAGAAATTAAAAAATTTAACAAAGCTTGCATGATGTACATCGAATCTTTACTTGTATATTACTAAATTTCGTACAACGTACCATTACATTATTTGCTATTTCCACTCGTTTTATTTACAAATATTTTTTCGCGCAAACAATCAATAAAAATTGGCCTAACATCAGCAATTTTGCACGACCAGTAAGCTTAGGAAACTGTCTGAAGTAACTTAGGGTCTGTTGACAAGAAAGATTAAAAATTGAAAACAATGTTCCTCTTGGTATATGTGCTTTTCAAGTGAAGATATTTTAATTCGGTCCCAATTCTAGATACATTTGAAATGCCTACCTATTTTTGGCCTGATATCCAATGTGAAACCGGCTCAAGTATTTATTCGTAAAAAGTCTTTATATTCAGCATTTTGTAACGGTATACTCACTTGTATTTCAGGTTTATGTTTAATCCCAGGGGGTAGACCACGGGGGGTTCTTGGCCAAATTTCGTCAGGTGTCTGCCGCGAGCATATTCAAAATGATACCGTTGGCTAGACCACTTTGACCATTCTCTAGACCAATTTTTACGAAATGGTACCCTTGGCTAGACCAATTTTGACCATTTCCTCGACCAATATTGCCAAATTTGTACCAAATATGATATCATGACCGTTCGCTAGACCAATATTGTCAAAAATGATACCCTTGGCTAGACCGTTGTAGGCCAAATTGCAAAAAAGTATACCCTTGGCTAGACTAGAAGTCCGAAAAAGTATACCCTTGCTCGCGGCACATCCCCAGGAACCTTTACTATGGAAGAACCCCCCCCCAGGGGTAGACATGATATCCTGTTCCTCCTAGTAACGTCCTTGTCGCAGAAATAGTAGATCAAGGTAGCGTCTTAAGTAATTTGTTGTTGTAAATTTTTATATTGAACAGAAAAAAGATGCCTACCCTGTCTCCCAGACTAGATAAGCATATTTCTCTGGGGTCTTACTGAATTAACAGTTTTAGAACTTCTGAAACTGCATTAGCTCACAAGTTTCTTTGATACAATTGTTTATAAGAAGATAATACTTTAAGCTCCAAGTTTTAAAATTCCTAAAAAATATTCATCCTCTTATCCTATTTTTAGAATTACGTACGAAAATGTTGCTCGTTTTGCAATTAATCAAGATAATCATTCAACAACCATAGCTCAAATTTGGCATTGCACGAGAGACTAATTGCTGAAGCGTCGCTTCGGATAAATGGCCGTCCCTGAAAACAAGGAGCTCTTTGCATTTCCGCTTCGAAGTTGGACCTTGCTTCCTTTAATGAAAAAAGGATTTGTTTCGCAGCAAATCTCTCAAAGTGAACAATTGAAATTAAATAACTCTCGCACTATGGGGCCTGTTTTCCGATAGTTTTACTATGTACTTCAGTCACGTTATCAAAAAACTTCCGATGCGCCAAGCATACCACCAGAAGGCATGGTCGTCCACGCCTAGAAATTAGGCCTACCGCCAGCAGGCTAAAAACTATGCATGACATTTATTGAAAACACCTTTGCTTTGGTGCTCCACAAGGATCCCTCTCTGGCCCTTCCTGATTTTCGATAGCTCGATGCTGTTGACATCGTAATGATCTAAACCAGCCTGTCCCGCTTTAAGAAGCCCACCTCAGCCTACTGTTCTTTCTTAATTAGCCTATTATTTTCCGACTGTTCTCACAAAAATCAGGGTCTGAGTTTCTTATAAAATGGTTTCTTAAAGGCTGGACTTCACTGTAAATCACTTGACTTAAAATGACATTAGGCCTATCGAAGCTTTGGGTTTAACAGCTAGGACACCCACCAATCCAACCCTGATAAAGACCTTTAAACATTTACACTTGCTATTGCCTTGGAGATGCCACAAATATATTAATAATTCAACAAGAGTAAACCAAGCAGGTAAGCTTTTGAACGCGGACGGTTACTCGGTTAATTGTTTTAGCAACAACCCCAGCGTGACTTCACGTAGCTATCGTTCTGTGCTTGACCAGTTTGAATGAATCAAATAGTTTGGATAAGATGTCGCTTCGACTGATGTTCTCGTTTACTTAGATGCCAGCTTGAGGACTGAAAGGAGGAGGTTCCAACATGAAAAAGTTTACAGAACGATGCAAAAGCACAGTAGGCCCTTGAAATGTTAGGCCTGCACGAAAATTTATCAAATCGAGAGCGATTAGGAAACGTACCGAAATGGGCCTATTCCGTACGGTAGCGACACAAGGGAGTGAACTGGGGTGGATATGTCCATATTCTCACGTCAGCGTTCCTTCTCGAGCAAAAGTGCAGTAAAAATGGCTGGCCATAACTTTCTCCTCCCATTTCAACCAGAACTAAATATTTCACCCTACTTTTCTATGGCTGGCGCTGCCACTGATTCAAGGGCACTTTCTTTACTTTCAAATTCATCGTTTCCGGGTGACTCTTTTGGTCCAAGCTCTAAGGTGCATGGTTTATCTTCTTGAGCATCTTGGGATAGGTTGTATCCGAAGGGAATGTCACTCACTCTTGAGAGTGTTGTGGCGCAGTGGTGTAATCCTCTGACTTTGCAGCCAGAACAGTTAGGCGGACAGGGTTCGATACCCGTTAGAGCTCTACTATTTGAGCGTCATGACAAGGGTTCACGGACTCCATTAGGTCTTCTCTATTTCTGCGATCCCAGCGCTTGGCGCTAAAAAACGCAACTTCACCTTCACCTTCACTCACAAAAAGAGTACGATTTCTGAATAGAGCTAAAGGATTTGTAAAAGATTTCAGCTGCTTTTTAGTGAGTTATTAGGAAAGCAAAAGGATTTCCATGGAAGTGTACAAGATTTTCTTGGGATGCGGACTCAAAGACAGCGAGTGACAAGTCTTTGTTATGTTTTTCTATAAAATACTTCACAATAGGGTCAATGGGGAAAATAGGCTTACTGTCTTTACTAATATCAATATTTGCTTCTCGACTCATCTTCACATTTCTCCGGACAAGAGATATCATGAAACACTGGAAAGCACTGAAATATCAGTGATACATACTTCGAGCATTGCTTTAGGGTCTGCCAAATTGCAAACTGCCTACGCCCGCAACTCAGGAAGGAAATGTGAAAATTTCCTTTGGTGAGTTTACAAGCAGGCTACCATTTTGATTTCTACTGGTCACCAAGGTAACAGAAACAGAATTCCCCGGTTCTGCTGAGCTCAGTAGAACCGTCGTTCAAAAAACGTCTGGAAAGTAGGCCTAATACACAATGGTAGATTCAACGCTAAATGACGTTGCAAAGATTGATTGAAATTTCCTCCTCTACCTGTACCTGCAGGTAGCGTCCGAAAGCAGTAAACATCTTTAGAGGCATTCAAATGGCATAAGCCAATCAAAATGTAATGCCGCCGAGAGAAGCCAAAACTCTCAGTGAGCTATTGTGTTGAAGTTCGTTAAAGGCAGCCGGGATGCTAGCAATGCACTTAGAAATGCTGTTTATGCGGTAAACAAGGGGGAGGAAATGTTGCATAACATCACGGGAACTGAATGTGATAGGCTGACCGCTGCATGCTGGTAGAGAAGGCTATAACGTCATAATTTCCCATACCGGGTGGGTAAAAAATTCAGTGTTAGCTGACATGGACAATCGAAATCAACAAACTATCTGACAAAGTCATAGCTCACTTGATCGTATGTATGTATGTAAAATTTTGCCATACCTGCTGAGACAAGATTCGATCACAGGCAATTGAACTTTTACCAACCAGTAACGACAAGAAGTGGCAGAAGAGTAATTCGGCCTGACTACCTTGCTGGACACAAATGATTAACAAACTTTAAAGACAATTAATTTCTCTTTATATTACAGTTCCTTTGGTTGTTTTTGTTGGAGGAAAGGTGTAACATTATTAGCCTCGTTTGAATGTTCTGTTGGGCATGCGCCCTTGTTGTTGTTAGTTTAGAGCACGAGACGGAGAAAATGGAGAACTTATGAAATGAAACTTGTTTGTTTATTATTACTTGTTGGAAACCTTTACAGTTTTACTATGTACTTCAGTCACGTTATCAAAAAACTTCCGATGCGCCAAGCATACCACCAGAAGGCATGGTCGTCCACGCCTAGAAATTAGGCCTACCGCCAGCAGGCTAAAAGCTATGCATGACATTTATTGAAAACACCTTTGCTTTGGCGTTCCACAAGGATCCCTCTCTGGCCCTTCCTGATTGTCGATAGCTCGATGCTGTTGACATCGTAATGATCTAAACCAGCCTGTCCCGCTTTAAGAAGCCCACCTCAGCCTGCTGTTCTTTCTTAATTAGCCTATTATTTTCCGACTGTTCTCGCAAAAATCAGGGTCTGAGTTTCTTATAAAATGGTTTCGTAAAGGCTGGACTTCACTGTAAATCACTTGACTTAAAATGGCATTAGGCCTATCGAAGCTTTGGGTTCAACAGCTAGGACACCCACCAATCCAACCCTGATAAAGACCTTTAAACATTTACACTTGCTATTGCCTTGGAGATGCCACAAATATGTTAATAATTCAACAAGAGTAAACCAAGCAGGTAAGCTTTTGAACGCGGACGGTTACTCGGTTAATTGTTTTAGCAACAACTCCAGCGTGACTTCACGTAGCTATCGTTCTGTGCTTGACCAGTT
The DNA here is from genome assembly GCA_004194395.1 of Aurelia aurita complex sp. Pacific. NCBI lineage: Eukaryota > Metazoa > Cnidaria > Scyphozoa > Semaeostomeae > Ulmaridae > Aurelia > Aurelia aurita complex sp. Pacific. The sequence continues at coordinate 221,950 of REGL01000407.1, read as the reverse complement.
TGAATGAATCAAATAGTTTGGATAAGATGTCGTTTCGACTGATGTTCTCGTTTACTTAGATGCCAGCTTGAGGACTTAAAGGAGGAGGTTCCAACCTGAAAAAGTTTACAGAACGATGCAAAAGCACAGTAGGCCCTTGAAATGTCAGGCCTGCACGAAAATTTATCAAATCGAGAGCGATTAGGAAACGTACCGAAATGGGCCTATTCCGTACGGTAGCGACACCAGGGAGTGAACTGGGGTGGATATGTCCATATACTCACGTCAGCGTTCCTTCTCGAGCAAAAGTGCAGTAAAAATGGCTGGGTATAACTTTCTCCTCCCATTTCAATCAGAACTACATATTTCACCCTACATACCTATGGCTGGCGCTGCCACTGATTCAAGGGCACTTTCTTTTATTTCAAATTCATCGTTTCTGGATGATTCTTTTGGTCCAAGCTCTAAGGTGCATGGTTAGCCTGATAACCAGACCCCAGGCTAGTGCATGGTATGCTTCTTGAGCATCTTGGGATAGGTTGTATCCGAAGGGAATGTCAATCACTCTTGAGAGTGTTGTGGCGCAGTGGTGTAATCCTCTGACTTTGCAGCCAGAACGGTTAGGCGGACAGGGCTCGATAACCGTTAAAGCCACACCATTTGAGCGTCATGACAAGGGGTCGCGGAATCAATTAGGTCTTCTCTATTTCTGCGATCCCAGCGCTTGGCGCTAAAAAACGCAACTTCACCTTCACCTTCACTCACAAAAAAAGACTACGATTTCTGAATAGAGCTAAAGGATTTGTAAAAGATTTCAGCGGCTTTTTAGTGAGTTTTTAGGAAAGCAAAAGGATTTCCATGGAAATTTACAAGATTTTCTTGGGATGCGGACTCAAAGACAGCGATGTGTGCGAGTGACAAGTCTTCGTTATGTTTTACTACAAAATACTTTCAAAATAGGCAAAATATGGTCAATGGGGAAAATAGGCTTGCTGTCTTAACTAATATTTGCTTCTCGAGTCACGTAAGGGAGATGAAAATACTGCACACCAGTGACTCATCTTCGCATTTCTCCGGACAAGAGATATCATGAAACACTGGAAAGCACTGAAATATCAGTGATACATACTTCGAGCATTGCTCTAGGGTCTGCCAAATTGCAAACTGCCTACGCCCGCAACTCAGGAAGGAAATGTGAAAATTTCCTTTGGTGAGTTTACAAGCAGGCTACCATTTTGATTTCTGCTGGCCACCAAGGTAACAGAAACAGAATTCCCCGGTTCTGCTGAGCTCAGTAAAACCGTCGTTCAAAAAAGGTCTGGAAAGTAGGCCTATACACAATGGTAGATTCAACGCTAAATGACGTTGCAAAAATTGATTGAAATTTCCTCCTCTACCTGTACCTGCAGGCAGCGTCCGAAAGCAGTAAACACCTTTAGAGGCATTCAAATGGCATAAGCCAATCAAAATGTAATGCCGCCGAGAGAAGCCAAAACTCTCAGTGAGCTATTGTGTTGAAGTTCGTTAAAGGCAGCCGGGATGCTAGCAATGCACTTAGAAATGCTGTTTATGCGGTAAACAAGGGGGAGGAAATGTTGCATAACATCACGGGAACTGAACGTGATACGTTGACCGCTGACTGCTGGTAGAGAAGGCTATAACGTCATAATTTCCCATAACGGGTGGGTAAAAAAATTCAGTGTTAGCTGACATGTACAATCGAAATCAACGAACTATCTGACAAAGTCATAGCTCACTTGATCGTGGCATGCCTACATTAGATCTGCAAATTTACTTCATTAAAACTGTCAAACTGTTTTAGATTAATGGCAAATTTTGCTTTGAAGTTTTTTCTTGCAATGTTGTCGATCTAATTTTGTCCCACTTTCAGCTTCAAAACTACGTCAATGTGTGGAACCATCCATAAATGCCGATGCAGGCTCTCCAAAGTATATATACCGCAAGTTGAGATCATAAAATGACAAAAATTTTGCTTTTATCCTCATACACTTTCACAATTGTTGTAAAATTGTACATAATGTAAGTTGGGCTTAAATTAGCTGTAATTAACGCTGTTATCATTTCATCTCGCCTACAGTAAATAAACACGTGAATACATAAATAAAATGAAATGAATGAATGAATGAATGAATGAATGAATGAATGAATGAATGAATGAAAGAAAGAATGGAATATGATGATGATGGTCGAAATAGATATCTTAGTTCGCCAAACGGCAAAAACTCGTTTATGACGGCCCAAATAGAAGGAACGCCCTTTAGGCCGCCGTAGCGAACAGCAGAAAGGCACCACGGCACCACAGTGCGGACCATAGTTATGACATCACAATATCCAGCAGAAGGAAGGTTTACCAACGGCAAGATAGCAGGGCCTCCGGTATATCAACCAATAACACAAACAATNGAATGAATGAAAGAAAGAATGGAATATGATGATGATGGTCGAAATAGATATCTTAGTTCGCCAAACGGCAAAAACTCGTTTATGACGGCCCAAATAGAAGGAACGCCCTTTAGGCCGCCGTAGCGAACAGCAGAAAGGCACCACGGCACCACAGTGCGGACCATAGTTATGACATCACAATATCCAGCAGAAGGAAGGTTTACCAACGGCAAGATAGCAGGGCCTCCGGTATATCAAACAATAACCAAAACAATCACAGAGAGGATCTTAGCGGCAATGACAGGAAATCATGACGGAACTGAAGAGATGAAGAAATGAAGTTTTTTTACCCGGAATTTTGTTGAACAAGAATCCTCTTTGGCAAAAAGAAATGGCCACCCTGCTAAGTTCAATGGAACTTGCTGAGTGAGGGACATTAGAAAAAATCCTTTTCGGGAAACTGATTGTTCTAAAGAAATGTAATATAAGAATAATAATAATAATAATTCTTTTATTTTAGGTTGGCTTCTGGTCTAGCTGAAGCTAATTAATGCCAACCAAAACTTAAATACATGTTGATATTGTTAAAACTCCACGTTACAAGGATATGCTACAACTACAGGAACCCTACATTCTCAACATATCGTTTACATAATCTGCAGTTGCAAGCTGTTTCTTTTGAAACTGTTCAAAGTGTGGGACTCTTTTAAGGAAGATGGCATTGCATGCCATATCTTAGATCCAAGGAAACGTGCATTTTCAATACTATACCCTGTCGTGTCTGGTTTTGGTGGCAAAATATTTCTGCCACTACGAAGGGTGTATCTGGTATCTTTCTCTACAAAGATTTGATTCATGAAACTTGGATTGAGATTCATCTGAGTTTTAAAAATTTCAGTAGCAAGCAACTGTAAATTCTCGTGGTGAACAGACACTGTGTTTGCTTTTGTCAGTAAATCTTGTACTGGCCACCCGGGGCGCTTTTCTACCATGGTGAATTACAGGGAAGTATAGGACTTTGTTTGGCTGAATTGACTCATGTCCTAATCGCCCTTTTCGGTCATGATGAACAATGTGGACCATTCATTCATCAAAGTTCTCTGGACCAGTTGGAAGAAATTAAAGCATTGTTTGCTTCAATAAAGAAAACGCAAAAAATGAAATGAAATGTTATCGACTCGATAGATCAACAACAACAAAAAACTGTGGCCTAGAGTCTTCTTGAAAAACCTCTTGTTGCATGACTTACGTCACAAGCTTTGTTACCAGAACCTTTCGGGACTGAAGCCTGCACATTGCTTCGCGTGCCGCCGAAACCATCAAACAAGACTAAAATAACAAGGGCAGCATAGGAATCATTCGTCGTACATAGCCGATTGCTCGTGGCCCATGGTCGAAACCGCCAAAGCCTCATTTTCACGGACCAATCAGACGGCTAAAAAGCGAGGGAGACAAAAGAAACCCGTGCAGATTTTTCTAAATTTTACCTACCTTCATAAAACGCAACCAGGACAAAAA
>REGL01000407.1:171766-183221 GCA_004194395.1 Aurelia aurita complex sp. Pacific | reverse complement strand
CAAACTTAAAGTTCGAGCAGAAAGCTTTAAGAATAAGCTGAAGATGGATTCGAGGGCTGATCACTTCAGAAAGCTCGTACATTGGTAAGAAATCCTAAAAATTCTTCAAACATTCCCAAGAATCTCGAGAGAATCTTAAAAATCTCATAAATCTTCACAAAATCTTAGAAATGCCACATAAAATCCTCAAAATCCTCAGACATCTAAAAAATTAATAAGATTTCCCCCTAACTCCCAACAAATGATGCGAATTCTCAAAAAATCTTTCAAAAATTCTCTGTAAATCTCAAGAATCCTCGAAATCTTATAAATCTTGAAAAATCTTGCAAAATCTCATTTATTCTTAGAAATCTCAAACAATCATTGAACATCTCAACAAAATTACAAAAGTATATAAAAAATCTGATAGATTTTTGCGGAAAGTGTTGCTCTGAAGCAACTTCAAGCCTTTTTTAGTAAGTGTCACTCTGAAGATGACGAAACTAGTCAGCACTGAAATAAAGAATGAAGAGCGCAAAAGACCAAAATGATGCCTGTTTTCTCGAGTGGTTAGGCCCTCTTGAACGGTACACTAAATTAAAAATCTGATAGATTTTCAAAGTCCCAAAAATTTGTTCGCTATTTTTGGAATGATTTGCCCCTTGGGTAAATTGGCAAACAGGAAGGATAGCATTTTTGTATTGCTACCTGAATATGGCCCACATTTTATGAAAATGGATTAGAAAATGCTATCTGCATCACCAATTCAATTTGAAGTGAAGTTTTTCCAGTGGTTACTTTTCTTTACCACTTGTTCGATCTGACATCTGATATGAAAGAGACTTAGGTATCGTTCTTATGTTTGTCATGTGTTGCTGTAGTTGCGTAGTTTAAAGGCAATCTGTCTCATTCATAATTCAAGATTGTATAAGGGATTAAAGATTTGTATGGCAGGATTAACAGAAAAGAATTGGAAAAGAGATTGTTTCGAATTGAACTAAATTTTATCATGCGAAAATTCAAGGAATCTGGGCTCTAGCTCTTTTCTTTTGTCCAAGCTTTGTTCTCTAAACCAATCACCTGTGTGACAGAGCTCCTTTAAGTAATTTTTCTGTTTTATCTCTAATTCAATGCCCTCGGGGTAGACACAGCCTTTTGCTCCCCGGGGTATCGTCCTTGTAGTATTGTAGGCAGGGACGTAGGAAGCATCTCCAACTTGAGGGGGCACGACACTTCAAGGGCACTGTTTCCATTATGCTAAAAGGGCACTTCCTGGAAATAAAATGGGCATTTCTTTGTTTATTGCAAAATCTTGGGGGGGCATGTGCCCCCGGTTCCTACATCTCCGATTGTAGGGCAATTCTTGTAAGTAGCATACTGTATGTAGTAATATGTATTGTAACATGCCCTTCATATTTACTCATATAGCTAATTGCTTTCATGTCCAATGAACAGATGGATAGCCTTTAAAATGGGGATTGGCTTTTTACTACACATATTCTTTATAAGAAACTAAGAATTTGGGACAGTACTGAAAGTTTCTTAAAATCATCAAATTTTGAGTACTCAGAGTTAGTTTCCTACAAGTTTCTTAATAACAGTCTCCATGTTCGCTGCCTGTTCCCTTGTGGACATTTCAAAACAAGGTTTTTGAGCCTTTCCAATGTTTAGACATTACTCAAGTACCTTACAAGTAATATCATACAGGAAACAAGTGAAAGTAAAGTAAAAAGATGTCAAGGATTTCCTTTATCAAAATAAATAGTTTCTTTCAACTTATATCTTCCCAGTACTGGAGTTTCTTATTTTTTGGCAATCTAAGAGTTGAGTTTCTTATGGGCAATTTCTTATTAAAAAAATATGTGTACTCTGTAACTTTTATCCAATCTTCACTTTTGTCGCTTTCCACTTTCCAGCCATTCTTTCTTTACCTTCCTCCTAGTTACTTCCTTGACTTTTTTTGCAATCTAAAATATGTTCAATTGTTTCCTTTTCTCTGCATTTCTAACTTTGTTTCTATTATTTCTCCAGCTGTCTAGGTAGGTAGGTAGGTATCATATTTAACGTGGCTAGCCTGCGAAAGTCTGAGAGAGACTTATTTCCAGCAGGGGCCACGGATGTTTTACCATCAACCCGCCGCAGCTACCAGATTTCCCTCACATGGCTCTGGTCGACCCGGGCTAGAGTTACGGACAGCGACCAAACTGTCCAGCGCGGGATTCGAACCTCGGCCGTTCTGACCTTTGGATTACGAGTCAGTCGCCTTATCCACTCGGCCACGCGCTCTCTTGTCTCTTCAGCCCTACCCTTCTTCTTCTAAGTACTCCCTGTCTTACATATTTTTGTAGTTTTTGATGTCTTAACTTCCTAGATTTTACCTCTTGCGAGCCTGCCTCTTATCATACTGATGAACAAATGACAGATGAAAGTTTTAAAATAAAATTCAACCTTTTGCCTACTCCTTGCTTTGTGTAATCAGCAGAGACGTAGGAACCGGGGAGCACTGGGGGCACTAGCCTGTTAACCAGACCCAATTTCAAAGGAAATAGTGGTCTGTTCAATACTGCCATAAAGCTTGTTCGAAGCCTCTATTTCAAGAGGGCTGTTTTCCAAGTTTTGTGGAAAATGTATGCGCATAATTATCTTGCAGCTCAAGATATTATCATAAAAACAAAGAGCGAACTATTTTAGTGCAGCAAGGGAGACAGCTTAATCAATTGCATGATTAGACCCTTAGGTCAGAGATTAAATTTCTATGCAAGGCGGAACAAAGAGTAATCAGGGCGCATTCAGATTGCAGTATTCTTTTTCAGAAAAGTTTCAAAGAGCTTCCTGGGTAAATGGTTTCTTTACAAATAATCAGCAATTTATTCTGAGGAATTCTCAAACGAGGTTTGAACAAGCTTTATGGCGGTATTGAACAGACCACTATTTCCTTTGAAATTGGGTCTGGCTAACAGGCTATGGGGGCACGTGCCCTCCCAAGATTTTGCAATAAACAAAGAATTGCCCTTTTTATTTTCAGGAAGTGCCCCTTTAGCTTAATTAAAAAGTGCCCTTGAGGTGTCGTGCCCCCTCAAGTTTGAGAAGCTTCCTACGTCCCTGGTAATCAGCCAGCCAGCTATTCAATAAATAAACGATTAAATGAACAAGAAAAGTAACAGCAATAAAAACTAGACACCTGATGAAGCAGACATTTAGGCCCTGCCTGCTGCCTTGCACTTTTTCGTGGTTTGGCCAAAAAAGGAAAGAAACGGTTTATTAGGGGGATTAGGCCATCACACACACAAGACAAGTCAAGCACTTACTCCTTCTTACCTTCTTGCCGTCTTCGGGTCATTTTGATTTCCACAAGCCACAGGCCTAACTGAGCTTTCAGGATTGTTCCACACTTCGAATTGTCGAGACTTCTCATCCTGCATGTTTGCATTTAGAATCGTTTGAATTCTTCTGTCGTGAAGGGGATGGCCTAGAAATTTGGCCTAGATTTCTGCAGCCTTGAAGATTTTCCCGGTAATATATTTGACCAATCAGACTTAGTAATTGTATGATCACGTGTCTTCGAAGTTCTTGATCACGTGAAAGGAATATTTACCTCACTTTGATACAGAGGCATTTGTGGTTGTTGTGGTTGCTGGTTGTCGTTGTAGCACTGCGTTGTAGTAACAGATATTATGGTTTCATTTCGTGCAGAAGACTGCTGACCTGGCAGAATTTAGCTTTGTTCTTTCTCAATTTTGCATCATGAAACACCATTTTTTGCGACGAAAAAGAACTCTCATCGTTCTAATATGCATATCGTTCATGTTGGCAATATTCATGGGGATTAAATTGCATATAGATCTTGGTAAAAGCCTTGGAAAAGTTCAAGGACAGGACGGCCTTTCCTTTGGAGGAGCACTCCCAGTTCATTTCATTAAGTCATCATTAGACAAATATGCTGATGGACACCCAAGTCCCAAGACTTTGCAGGAATTTGGGCATAATTTGCTAATTGATAAAGGCAAAATGATGCATAAACACGTAAAAAATAAGATCGTGGAGAAGCTTTCAGATATAGGATTTTTGAAAATTCATGAAAATGATGGACATTTGTCAGAGAAGGGAGAACAAAAGCATGCAAATGGGATAAAGCATGAGATGAAGAAAAGAGAAATAAGTGGTAAGATAGCTAGTCACAAGAACCCATGTCACCCAGTCTGCAAAGTGTGGCAACTGAATGCACAGGATCTTTAAGAAAAATTATGTGCACATCGATTTTGAACAAGACCTTTTATTTACTACTTTGAAAACAAAGGAATCAAAGACCTTGCACATAAGCACGCCACTGTTTTGTTGGTCTTCACGCGCGGGATCTCATCTAGAACTGCCATACTCTGCAGACTGGCCCAGATGTGCAGAGTATGGCACTTACACACCCAGTTTGCATTTGTTGTAGTGCGCGGGGAAGATATTCCCATGCCACTATGATTGCTTCCAGTCACACCTGCACCATAACTCTGTAAAAGCGCCACCCACAATAAATATGTTTGTTATTTCCTACCCAATCTTAGTAGCCCCAACCTTCAGATGTGCCAGAGTATACTTTAGAATGAGCTCCCCCGTGCCAAATTCAAAGAATGCAAACCGGGTACACACCAGAGATTTCTACAGGCTATTCAAAAATATGAAGAGAATAAGAGAAATGTCTCCTTGCACACCAGAGATCTTGTTGAAAAGTGCCATACTCCGCGCAAGAACCCAAACTCCAACAATAAATGCACAACACCCATAGAACAAGGACAGATTTTGTAACATTGAGTTAAGTTTTCATAATTCAATTACATAATGATAACTTGCAACACAAATATTAGAGGAGTGTTGTTATACCATAATCAACGTGACTAGTGACTGTAGAAAAAGGAATTTCTCTCAACCAGTGATTTAACACAAACAAAGCAACAAAAGTTGCCCTGAAACCAGCAGAGTCTTGTTTTGTGAGCAAGACATTAAGTTTTCAAACATTGACAACTGTTTAAGATGCAAAAGACTTTAAGCACCAAATTTTTCAGACTACAGCAAACGCTGGACAAAACTGAAACCTTTTCAGAGGTTTAAAATGTCTGAAAATATTTGTGTCCAAAATTTTTTGTGTTTAGGCAATCATTTGTTCAATGGGTAAAGTCTCCGTTTCNAACTATTTTAGTGCAGCAAGGGAGACAGCTTAATCAATTGCATGATTAGACCCTTAGGTCAGAGATTAAATTTCTATGCAAGGCGGAACAAAGAGTAATCAGGGCGCATTCAGATTGCAGTATTCTTTTTCAGAAAAGTTTCAAAGAGCTTCCTGGGTAAATGGTTTCTTTACAAATAATCAGCAATTTATTCTGAGGAATTCTCAAACGAGGTTTGAACAAGCTTTATGGCGGTATTGAACAGACCACTATTTCCTTTGAAATTGGGTCTGGCTAACAGGCTATGGGGGCACGTGCCCTCCCAAGATTTTGCAATAAACAAAGAATTGCCCTTTTTATTTTCAGGAAGTGCCCCTTTAGCTTAATTAAAAAGTGCCCTTGAGGTGTCGTGCCCCCTCAAGTTTGAGAAGCTTCCTACGTCCCTGGTAATCAGCCAGCCAGCTATTCAATAAATAAACGATTAAATGAACAAGAAAAGTAACAGCAATAAAAACTAGACACCTGATGAAGCAGACATTTAGGCCCTGCCTGCTGCCTTGCACTTTTTCGTGGTTTGGCCAAAAAAGGAAAGAAACGGTTTATTAGGGGGATTAGGCCATCACACACACAAGACAAGTCAAGCACTTACTCCTTCTTACCTTCTTGCCGTCTTCGGGTCATTTTGATTTCCACAAGCCACAGGCCTAACTGAGCTTTCAGGATTGTTCCACACTTCGAATTGTCGAGACTTCTCATCCTGCATGTTTGCATTTAGAATCGTTTGAATTCTTCTGTCGTGAAGGGGATGGCCTAGAAATTTGGCCTAGATTTCTGCAGCCTTGAAGATTTTCCCGGTAATATATTTGACCAATCAGACTTAGTAATTGTATGATCACGTGTCTTCGAAGTTCTTGATCACGTGAAAGGAATATTTACCTCACTTTGATACAGAGGCATTTGTGGTTGTTGTGGTTGCTGGTTGTCGTTGTAGCACTGCGTTGTAGTAACAGATATTATGGTTTCATTTCGTGCAGAAGACTGCTGACCTGGCAGAATTTAGCTTTGTTCTTTCTCAATTTTGCATCATGAAACACCATTTTTTGCGACGAAAAAGAACTCTCATCGTTCTAATATGCATATCGTTCATGTTGGCAATATTCATGGGGATTAAATTGCATATAGATCTTGGTAAAAGCCTTGGAAAAGTTCAAGGACAGGACGGCCTTTCCTTTGGAGGAGCACTCCCAGTTCATTTCATTAAGTCATCATTAGACAAATATGCTGATGGACACCCAAGTCCCAAGACTTTGCAGGAATTTGGGCATAATTTGCTAATTGATAAAGGCAAAATGATGCATAAACACATGAAAAATAAGATCGTGGAGAAACTTTCAGATATAGGATTTTTAAAAATTCATGAAAATGATGGACGTTTGTCAGAGAAGGGAGAACAAAAGCATGCAAATGGGATAAAGCATGAGATGAAGAAAAGAGAAATAAGTGGTAAGATAGCTAGTCACAAGAACCCATGTCACCCAGTCTGCAAAGTGTGGCAACTGAATGCACAGGATCTTTAAGAAAAATTATGTGCACATCGATTTTGAACAAGACCTTTTATTTACTACTTTGAAAACAAAGGAATCAAAGACCTTGCACATAAGCACGCCACTGTTTTGTTGGTCTTCACGCGCGGGATCTCATCTAGAACTGCCATACTCTGCAGACTGGCCCAGATGTGCAGAGTATGGCACTTACACACCCAGTTTGCATTTGTTGTAGTGCGCGGGGAAGATATTCCCATGCCACTATGATTGCTTCCAGTCACACCTGCACAATAACTCTGTAAAAGCGCCACCCACAATAAATATGTTTGTTATTTCCTACCCAATCTTAGTAGCCCCAACCTTCAGATGTGCCAGAGTATACTTTAGAATGAGCTCCCCCACGCCAAATTCAAAGAATGCAAACCGGGTACACACCAGAGATTTCTACAGGCTATTCAAAAATATGAAGAGAATAAGAGAAATGTCTCCTTGCACACCAGAGATCTTGTTGAAAAGTGCCATACTCCGCGCAAGAACCCAAACTCCAACAATAAATGCACAACACCCATAGAACAAGGACAGATTTTGTAACATTGAGTTAAGTTTTCATAATTCAATTACATAATGATAACTTGCAACACAAATATTAGAGGAGTGTTGTTATACCATAATCAACGTGACTAGTGACTGTAGAAAAAGGAATTTCTCTCAACCAGTGATTTAACACAAACAAAGCAACAAAAGTTGCCCTGAAACCAGCAGAGTCTTGTTTTGTGAGCAAGACATTAAGTTTTCAAACATTGACAACTGTTTAAGATGCAAAAGACTTTAAGCACCAAATTTTTCAGACTACAGCAAACGCTGGACAAAACTGAAACCTTTTCAGAGGTTTAAAATGTCTGAAAATATTTGTGTCCAAAATTTTTTGTGTTTAAGGCAATCATTTGTTCAATGGGAAAAGTCTCCGTTTCATTTCTTCTTTGCAAGTATTGTTTGTCAAATTTTGAAAAATGCTACTGATAAATGTGGGAAGCTAAAATTGTGTTTATTTTCTATGTAGTATTTCATGGAGTTAGCCCAGACAAAGTGCTGCATTACAAAATAGATACTACTAAATTCAAATGTTTAGATGGGAAGAAATTTATATCGTTCAATGCAATAAATGACAACTATTGTGACTGTGACGATGGGAGTGATGAACCTGGGACGTCAGCCTGCTCCAATGGCAGGTGCGTTCATCAGTTGTTGTAAATTCAAATTAATTTTGGCTTCTGCTTCGTTAAAAACACACAATTCAAGGGCTTCATAGTTATTCTACTTAATGAATTCGGCATAGCGAAAAGGTGCACAAGATTTTTTAGAGCAATATGATTTCTTAGATGGCTTTTCGAAATTTACATGAAAATAAAAATACACACGGTTTCAATTTTATATTTGACAAAAGCATAACATTATTCATATGGAGGTGACTTTTCTAGTCACATTCTTTCGTCACATTTTTTTTCAAGTGACTATGGTCACCTTTTTACTCAATGAACAGGCTGTCAATTTTTTGGCTGGGGTAGCGAAATTTAGAATTAGTTTCCAGCCAAGGCCTAATTTTCCCTTTCATGCAACATATTGTTAGGAACATGATCAGAGAATCTACTTTCCCCCAATAACCCAACACAGTACCGACATTATGCACAACAAGAATTCTCAACCATTTGCAAGAATTCTTCACATTTTGATAAGAATTTTTTAAACATATGAAAGACTGCAAATTTTCTTTCATACAAGAATTCTTAAGAAGTTAAAAATATTCTCAAAGAATTCTCAGACAGGAAGACTACGTTAATGTGCACAAGGCCTGCACCATAGCTCCTATGGTCTTTTCAGTATGACAATTCTGTTTTGCAATGATTCCAAATACTGAGAAAGAGAGGAAACAGAGCTTACGTGAGCTGAATAGTTATAGATTTATCAGGTGTGCATACTCTGAAAACTTCAAAGAGAACAAGGGATCTCCTTACTTTTTTCTGTCTGAGGAAGCTTTTATTGGAAGTATCTTTAGTTGATAAATTTTCAGAACCACCCAACCTTGTAAAAGTGATTCTTCTATTCACGTTGCTCACTTAGATTTCTTAACCTTATATTTTCTTTTCTACAGGTTTTACTGCATAAAAGACAAGCAATATATAAAATCAAGCCAAGTGAATGATGCTTTATGTGACTGTTGTGATGGATCTGATGAATGGAAAAAGAACAAACCATTAGGATTTGTTTTACCAAAGCACCCCGTTATGAGTTATGCACCTTGTCCATTCACTTGCTGAAAGAATTGCATGTATAATCTTCCTTTTTCATGCAGCTACTTATCAGAATGTTGAGTAAAGTGAAATGGTTTCTGGACTAATTTAACTGTGTAGTGGCCCATATCTTCAAGCGTTATGGAATCTACAATGATCACTCTTGTGGAGCTGAATGTGTATATTCGTTTCTCGAAGAGTCGTGAAGTCAAATTTCTTTCTGAAATTTGAGACCCGAACGTTTTTTTCAAGGAAATTTCCCTGCAATCTATTCTCAGAGGTGTCACTAGGTTTTCTTTGATTGAAATTTTGATTAACAGATGAAGACTTACATGTTGCGAAATTCGTTTCGAAAATTGTTTGTGAATTGAACTTGCATTATTGCTAAATTGTTCTTTAGGTTGTCACATCAAGTACGACAGTGATAAGAGCTCTGCCACCGAGGCAAGGCAATCTTGTTTCGAGAAGATTGTTCCCCATAGTGATTTAAAAGTCTTCTTTTAATCTAGTAAACTCTTCAAAACTCGCAACCCCTCAGCTTCATCAAAGCTAAGATGATCTGGAACTCGGTATATCCATGGACTCCAATGAAGATTCCAAAGCGAAATTGAATTGCAACGTAGCAGTTATTGTTTTTTCAATGCTTGCACCTTTGCTTGTTTTTCTGTTGTATTCATATTGGTCTTGTTATTTAGGGAGCGGTCATTAAGTATGTGCCATGCTGGGGCGGAGGGTATTTAGGAGGGGTACAGGATTTTTTTGGTACTTTAAGGTGGGGTATGAAAGAAGTATTGACATTTTTGAGGGGGTATGAAATCGAAAATCACAGTTTCTAAAGAAATTCATTCATAGTGTTGTGTATAATAGCTATTCAACGTTCCGTTCGAAGTAGTTGCTTAAATGCCCCAAGTTGTTATTTAGATATTCCAAGTAGTTATTCAAATGTTCCAAGTAGTTATTCAAATGTTCAGATGTCCGAATGGAACATTTGCAAATTCTGGAGATCACACTTTTTAATGATGGATCTTTAGACAAGTTAAAAGTGAAGGAATTGGACAAGTATTATCTCCACTACCACAAACTGTGTAAGTCTCTCAAGCTGAAGAATAGGGAGCAACTTGTTTTCATCAAGGCACATATAGCCTCAACAAGTTTACAGGAGGAAATAGCAGACCAAAATTATTTGGAATCTGATGAAGATTCTTTGATTAATTCTGACGATAGTGCAGAGGACCTTGTTTTGGAAAATACAATTGCATCAAGCTTAGATTCTTCAGAGATGGAAGAGTTTCCTAACAGCAGTTACAATGAGATGGGCAAGGAGTTTAATGGAATCGTGGACTGTTTCAATGGAATCGTTGAATTTCATCAGTATGAGCCGAGATGGGGTATGAAACAACTTTAAAAAATGTTGAAGGGGTGTGAAACATTTTAGTGAAAAGTTAGGAGGGGTTTGAAATTTTTATAAGGATTCTGCAAATACCCTCCGCCCCAGTATAGCACATACTTAATGACCACTCCCTTAGCTGGTTTTTTGTTGGAAATATGTAAAAAAAACGTTACTGCATTTTAGAATAATTTCACTCTTGAATATTCCACATTTTGTAATTTAATACCCAGTATGTAGCTGTAATTATGGCGGCTGAAAAGATGTCGACTGTACTCGTAATTCTTCTTTTCGTTATTTCATAACATTTCGTATCTCCTTCACCAACATCAATACTCCAACATCAACATCAACAACATTTCCAACATCAATAATCTCATCACTTGAAACAATATGCAAAGACATATCATTTCCGTCATGGCTTAAAGAGTTATTTTCACGAAACTATCAGATCATATACGCTCTTCCTTTCATAAAGATTTGATTTTTCGCTCAAAGGGGAAAGAAATGTGTGTGAGCGAGGAGAACGTTTCTCAGGGACCGCGCAGCGGTTTCAAAGTGGGGGGGCTGAACGGCGAGCGAAGCGAGCAAAAATGGGGGTCCGGGGGCTTGCCCCCGGAAAATTTTTGAGACCACGCCCTTTAGAACGTCGGAAAACGCCTTTTTCAATAAAATACTTCCCTCTTAATACGTCCAAATAGTGTCTTATATCGTCCGTCATGGGAGTCTTAATTCGTCCATATTTATACTGTATAGGCCTGTATACAGTTTGGTTCAAAAAAGGTTTCAATTAACACGAAAAGAGACATATCGTTACAACCAACAAAATTAACAGCAAAGCATTTCTTCTCATAAAACTATTACTACTGAAGATCTGTCAGAGCAAACGTGCCAAAATTGGATGCCTTTATAATTCTAGGATTATAATTCTTAACGAAATCGTTAACAATTTCTAGAGGGACATCGTGTTTGCTCCTTGTTTATGAAAGTTCGATATCGCTAGATTGTTGAAATTTGCTTGCTTCATATTTGATTGAAGTCAGGGTTTGAGACATCTAGCCATTGAGAAGGTCTCTCAGAAAATGCAGCAGTTGCGTGTATGAA
>REGL01000407.1:152928-166205 GCA_004194395.1 Aurelia aurita complex sp. Pacific | reverse complement strand
TGAGGGGCATGGGTGATACCAGAACTCCGCAAGAGAATATTGCCAAAGGATCTAGTCATTGCAAGAATGCCATTTACATAAGGGACAAGTTTCGTGTCCCAGTCAATCCATCCTCCTGCCTCTTCAACTCTAGTGACCTCTTCCTCATTATTTGGGGTATGGTCTTCTGCAAGGCACAATGGGTTGCCTGATCTGCTGAGAACAGCCCTGCTATCACCAGTATGGGCAATTAATAGTTTTGATTTGTTGATGAGTAAAGCTACCATTGCTGTGGTTCCAATATGTTCTGTTGATGAAGACAAGACAAGAACTAAATGAAACATGTACATGAAAAGGGAAAAAAACCTTGAAGTGCATCACAGTATACCTTATAAGATTCCCCATAAAGAAGCTGTGAAAATCAACACATGTTGCATATAATGAGGGAGTGAGATGGCAAGCAAGTTTACTGAAGGGGTTGAAAATTTTTTTATCTTTCATGAAGAATATGGGGTCTTACCAGGGCCATAGGAACCAGCTGCTTTCGTTCTCATAACAATAGTGAATAGTACAAGTAATTCATGATTATTTTGTAGCACCATTGTTTTCAAGGCTATGGGGGGGGGGCTTAAGCCCCCTGACCCTTGCTTACTATAGGTCTGCTCAGTATGAAAGTGATAGGTATGAATTTTGATATTTGAAGAAGGATCGATTCTGAAAACATTCTATTCAAACAACATACAATATTCAAACTTTTAAGATGCAAGGGCAGTCTCTCCCCAGACTGATTTGCTTTTTAAATAAAAGCAACCCATATTTACATAATCTGTGGAAAATTCAACAGAGATCTTTATTTCTTTCTTTCTTTACCCCTTACTTCAATATGAGGCATCAGCTGTCTTTTCATAAATGTATGGGAAGATAAAATCTGGGGGGAGGGCTGCCTGATAAAAAGTCCATATTGTCCACAAACATTGTGCCTCCTGACTGGCTAATTTTTCCTGAATGTGGCCAATTTTTGTAAATTCTTCAAACATTGGGAGGCTGTAGCCCCCAAAGCCCACTGCCTATGGCATTTTCACAAAAACATTGCAAGGATAATAGACCATCTTGATAAAAATTGTCTCCCTCACCAATTTGTTTCTGGTCAAAATTGCTTGCTAGAACTTCCACTTCAAGAAGATGTTCAGATTTGTTGAAAGTATTTGAAATAATCTCATGACCATGTTTTTCAAAAACATCCCCATCATGTGAAGCATGCACTTTTAATTCTTGAGACAGAAAATTGGAAAGCTGTCTCTTCAAAAATTCTGCTGCAAAGTCTCCTCTGTGGCCATCAAAAACAGCAAAGTAATTCACGCCAGGTAATAACTCCGAGAAGTCGTATCTGTCCTCGTTAATTTTCAGCTTTCCTTGAACACAACTGGATCCAATATCTTTTGCAGTCGTTTGTTTCTGGATAAGATTTGAAGCGTTGGTAGCAAAACAACAACTTCTTCTTGGCTTTTTGATCGCATTATGATTAGGCCTATCATGGGTCTGCACTACGAAGCGCCTCATTCTGCTGCAGGTACCATAGCTCCTTGGGTATAGCTTTAGAAACCATCCTACTGATTTTTGCAATGGATTCATAACATTAAGCAACTTCACTGGCACCTTCTTCCTTGGTAAATTTGAGTTTTATTAATGCTGCAGGTTTTCACAACTTAAAGCGAGCGTCCATTTTGGAATCAACTTTGTCTTTTGTCTTCTTTTTTTAAGGGACACTCCTGCAATAGCCCCGTTCTGAAAACGAGATGCAGCCACTATCCTAAAGTTTAGGATACCAGGATAGAGGATAGTTGAGTCGGTCGACCAGTTGAGTCTAAACGCTTGTAAACAAGTTTGAGTACTCAAAATCTGATGATTTTAAGAAACATTCTTAATTTCCTATGAAAGAATACTTGTATCCACTTTGGAAATCGTTTGATCAGCGGCTGTAGAAAAATTGCCTTCTTTGATACCCGCCGTTAGAGAAAGNAGTGACCTCTTCCTCATTATTTGGGGTATGGTCTTCTGCAAGGCATAATGGGTTGCCTGATCTGCTGAGAACTGCTCTGCTATCACCAGTATGGGCAATTAATAGTTTTGATTTGTTGATGAGTAAAGCTACCATTGCTGTGGTTCCAATATGTTCTGTTGATGAAGACAAGACAAGAACTAAATGAAACATGTACATGAAATGGGGAAAAAACCTTGAAGTGCATCACAGTATACCTTATAAGATTCCCCATAAAGAAGCTGTGAAAATCAACACATGTTGCATATAATGAGGGAGTGAGATGGCAAGCAAGTTTACTGAAGGGGTTGAAATTTTTTTTATCTTTCATGAAGAACATTGGGTCTTACCAGGGCCATAGGAACCAGCTGCTTTTGTTCTCACAACAATAGTGAATAGTACAAGTAATTCATGATTATTTTGTAGCACCATTGTTTTCAAGGCTATGGGGGGGGGGGCTTAAGCCCCCTGACCCTTGCTTACTATAGGTCTGCTCAGTATGAAAGTGATAGGTATGAATTTTGATATTTGAAGAAGGATCGATTCTGAAAACATTCTATTCAAACAACATACAATATTCAGACTTTTAAGATGCAAGGGCAGTCTATCCCCAGACTGATTTGCTTTATAAATAAAAGCAACCCATATTTACATAATTTGTGGAAAATTCAATAGAGATCTTTATTCCTTTCTTTCTTTACCCCTTACTTCAACATGAAGCATCAGCTGTCTTTTCATAAACGTATGGGAAGATTAAATTTGGGGGGGGGGCCGCCTGATAAAAAGTCCATATTGTTCACAAACATTATGCCTCCTGACTGGCTAATTTGACCCTGAATGTGGCCAATTTTTGTACATTTTTCAAACATTGCGAGGCTGTAGCCCCCAAAGCCCATTGCCCCCATATGCCTCTGGCATTTTTATAAAAACATTGCAAGGATAGACCATCTTGATAAAAATTGTCTCCCTCACCAATTTGTTTCTGGTCAAAATTGCTTGCTAGAACTTCCACTTCAAGAAGATGCTCAGATTTGTTGAAAGTATTTGAAATAATGTCACGACCATGCTTTTCAAAAATATCCCCATCATGTGAAGCATACACTTTTAATTCTTGAGACAGGAAATCGGAAAGCTGTCTCTTCAAAAATTCTGCCGCAAAGTCTCCTCTGTGGCCATCAAAAACAGCAAAGTAATTCACGCCAGGTAATAACTCCGAGAAGTCGTATCTGTCCTCGTTAATTTTCAGCTTTCCTTGAACACAACTGGATCCAACATCTTTTGCTGTCGTTTGTGTCTGGATAAGATTTGAAGCGTTGGTAGCAAAGCAGCAACTTCTTCCTCTTCTTCCTGACTTTTTGATGGCATTATGATTAGGCCTATCATGGGTCTGCACTACGAAGCTCCTCGTTCTACTGCAGACACCATAGCTCCTTGGGTATAGCTTTAGAAACCATCCTACTGATTTTTGCAATGGATTCATAACATTAAGCAACTTCACTGGCACCTTCTTCCTTGGTAAATTTGAGTTTTATTAATGCTGCAGGTTTTCACAACTTAAAGCGCGCGTCCATTTTGGAATCAACATTGTCCTTTGTCTTCTTTTTTTTAAGGGACACTCCTGCAATAGCCCCGTTCTGAAAACGAGATGCAGCCACTATCCTAAAGTNTTAAAGCGCGCGTCCATTTTGGAATCAACATTGTCCTTTGTCTTCTTTTTTTTAAGGGACACTCCTGCAATAGCCCCGTTCTGAAAACGAGATGCAGCCACTATCCTAAAGTTTAGGATACCAGAATAGAGGACAGTTGAGTCGGTCGACCAGTTAAGTTTGAGTACTCAAAATCTGATGATTTTAAGAAACATTCTTAATTTCCTATGAAAGAATACTTGTATCCACTTTGGAAATCGTTTGACCAGCGGCTGTAGAAAAATTGCCTTCTTTGATACCCGCCGTTAGAGAAATAGATGAAAGCCCGTGAGACAAAGATACGAGTACTTTCTCTCTCGATTCCGGAATCGATGTCTCGGAGTGTCTTCCCCTTCTTATCAATTTCTCGAATAATTCCACCCAGGAAATTCTTATTCCAGACACCTTGTTTATCAATTTCGAGCATCTTAAACTGTCAAATATATGAAATCATGCTGTACTCTTTGGCGGAATAATTAGCATTCAATACCGACCGATTAGATAAAAAAGCTAGCCTAAATCAAGTTGGCCTCACATTTCGGTGGAAAATTAGCACGTTAAAAAAGATAGATTCTTGCAGAAGAGGAAAGCTAATTTGCGTCGATTGTAGAAATTCCAACATGATGTTTGACACAGAAAAATAAGAAACAAACTAAGAACTTTGAGAACCAGCACGTTGAAATTTCGTGTGAAAATGAGAAACTTTTCGAATCCCTTACAGCAGAGATGCTAGCATCAAAAAATTGAAACTGATTGCTAATTGAAAATTTCATAACGATTAGCAATACTCGCATTCAGCATCGTAAAATTCAAATGTTTGCTAAGGAATCATAAAGTTAAAATATTTACCAAATTGCATAAAGATGATGGAGACAGCATACCGTGCTGGGACCGTGCATAATTCTGAAGTCTTTTTGAAAAGTCTTGAAACCCGAAGTAGGTTTCGCTCTTAATAAAGGGTGTCCCTCTGCCCAAAACAATATTGCCTTGTATGTATGGCTACTGCCGAGGAGCTTTACTTTCAATAATCTCTTGCTTGATTGACACATTTGTATAGAAGNTACCCGCCGTTAGAGAAATAGATGAAAGCCCGTGAGACAAAGATACGAGTACTTTCTCTCTCGATTCCGGAATCGATGTCTCGGAGTGTCTTCCCCTTCTTATCAATTTCTCGAATAATTCCACCCAGGAAATTCTTATTCCAGACACCTTGTTTATCAATTTCGAGCATCTTAAACTGTCAAATATATGAAATCATGCTGTACTCTTTGGCGGAATAATTAGCATTCAATACCGACCGATTAGATAAAAAAGCTAGCCTAAATCAAGTTGGCCTCACATTTCGGTGGAAAATTAGCACGTTAAAAAAGATAGATTCTTGCAGAAGAGGAAAGCTAATTTGCGTCGATTGTAGAAATTCCAACATGATGTTTGACACAGAAAAATAAGAAACAAACTAAGAACTTTGAGAACCAGCACGTTGAAATTTCGTGTGAAAATGAGAAACTTTTCGAATCCCTTACAGCAGAGATGCTAGCATCAAAAAATTGAAACTGATTGCTAATTGAAAATTTCATAACGATTAGCAATACTCGCATTCAGCATCGTAAAATTCAAATGTTTGCTAAGGAATCATAAAGTTAAAATATTTACCAAATTGCATAAAGATGATGGAGACAGCATACCGTGCTGGGACCGTGCATAATTCTGAAGTCTTTTTGAAAAGTCTTGAAACCCGAAGTAGGTTTCGCTCTTAATAAAGGGTGTCCCTCTGCCCAAAACAATATTGCCTTGTATGTATGGCTACTGCCGAGGAGCTTTACTTTCAATAATCTCTTGCTTGATTGACACATTTGTATAGAAGAAGCTTCGACTGAGAGAGAAAGTCAAGACGGCTAGGTAAGATGTTTCCCAAGTACATTTGAGTATGTTCGTTTGCCTGCGACGCGAAATTTAGGTCTCAAGACTTTTCAAATGCACTTAATACCACTCGTGCGCCAACGAAGTTCACATTTAAGTCTACTGTTTGAAAATAAGAGGCAGCCATATGTTTCATCAGTTTCACACATTTGCAAGGAACTAATTTTATGAACTACGATTTCCCACATAAATGTCTTCCCAAAGCGTGGTGAAAGTACCTGGTGTCCAAAAAAATGTATACGGACTTGGTTCACTTCAGCGATGTGAATTTAACTTTAATCAATTGCTAACACTCTCGAAATGTTCCTTGATAGTTATCTTGAACATAGATACCTCCTTTGGTGGCATAGGTGCTTTGAGAGCAGAAATATCAATCTTAAACGCTCAAATTTGCGTCCTCTTGCAAACCAGAGCTTTTGCTTTTTGGCCTAAGCAAATTCCTGAAGCACATCGAAGTTTAGAACTTGAAAAATGAAGAAACCTCCCAATGGGTGACGGGGGGGGGGGGTGATTTCTGAAAAACAGGATAACACAAGATCTAATATCGTTCACATTTTATCAAGGCTATCGTTGATTATACGCTGTGCCTTAAGAAATTGTTAGGCCAAAAGGTTGAAGCTCTGGTTTGCAGGAAGAGGCAAATTTGAGCTTTCAAGATTGATATTTCTGCTCTCAAAGCACCAATACCGACAAACGAGGTATCTATGNGGGGGGGGGGGGGGGTGATTTCTGAAAAACAGGATAACACAAGATCTAATATCGTTCACATTTTATCAAGGCTATCGTTGATTATACGCTGTGCCTTAAGAAATTGTTAGGCCAAAAGGTTGAAGCTCTGGTTTGCAGGAAGAGGCAAATTTGAGCTTTCAAGATTGATATTTCTGCTCTCAAAGCACCAATACCGACAAACGAGGTATCTATGCTCAAGTTAACTATCGAGGAACATTTTGAGAGCGATTAGCCATTGATTAAAGCTAAATTCACATCGCTGGAGTTAACCAAATCTGCATACTCTTTTTTGGGACACCCTGTACATTTGCAAGGAACTAATTTTATGAACTACCATTTCCCCCAAAAATGTCTTCCCAAAGCGTGGTGAAAGTAGAACCGAGGAGCTAATAAAGAAGCCAAGTTTCCCAATCTATATTTGGGGTAAAGAATACCATTACTCTCCAAAACCTTTAAAAAAGAAGGTGTTCTGAATTGCTATTACATCTTTCATCAGCATAAACAGCTTGAAAGGGACTTCTATAACTCTACGGTGAAATTTTTCTTAATATCTTTGTAAGTTTAAAAAATTCAGTGTTTTTCATACTTCAACTCGATTCAGGTTGTGACGTCATAAAAATTTTAAACTGGTAAACAAGAAGGGGGACAGAGTTTTGCCTGATAACCAGACCCAATTTCAAAAGAAATCAGAGTTGTGATTACAGTCACATTGCAGACCTTCAGACACTATGGTTTTCTCAACAATTGCACAAGCTTTTCTTTGTTAATATGGACGATACGATGGTTTAATTTTCTCAAAAGTTGTTCCTGAATTCTTTTGTGTTCTCAGGCACATAGCTGACCCATTTGTTCCCCATATTTGAGTATGTAACGAAGACTCAATCACATCAATATACCCAGATAAATAAATTATGAAAAATACAGCTCCCTGTTCCTTTGCGTTGTCACTACGAGGCCATGAACATAAACGCTGTGTATGCATCGGTGGCTCCAACCTCGCTTTTGCATTTTGTTGAGACTGGTCCACCAGCATATGTATTCTCAGCACTTGGGCCTGACCAGCATTCTCCATGATTCATTAGACCAAAGACTTTATAACCTCGTTGTGAGGCTTCTATTGCGCATTTTGATGCGATCAAAGCAGCATTCTTTTCCGTCAATGGCTTGTTCCTAAAATGAAGACAGGTAATAAGGCTAGCGATAGATTTGGTAATATGTAAATCACGTAAAATCTGCGGGATAAAACTTTTAGAAACTAGGGTCTACAATTATGGAACAAGCTGCCGAAATCGCTCAAAGACATAATGAAATAAAACAGTTCGCTGAAAGTTTTATAGCATTTAAAATAACGAAACATTGAAAATCCTAAACAACTTAGTACATCGAAATTGTCACTTTATGAACAATTGATCCAAATGATCTTTTATCTAACGGGTGTCCCAAAAAAAGTATACGGATTTGGTGGACTCCAGCAATGTGAATTTAGCTTCAATCAATGTCTAATCACTGTAAAAATGTTCCTCGATAGTTTACTTGAACATAGGTACCTCGTTTGTTGGTACTGGTGCTTTGAGAGCAGACATAGTAATATTGAAAGCTCAAATTTGCCTCTTCTTGCAAACCAGAGCTTTAGCCTTTTGGCCTAAGCAATTTCTTAAGGCACAGCGTATAAATCAATGATAGCCTGGATAAAATTTGAAAAATATTAGATCTTGTGTTATTCTGTTTTCCAGAAGTTACCCTTTAGTCACCCATTGGGCAGTTTCTTAATTTTTCTTCAATTTCAGTTCTTAATTTCGATGTGCTTCTGGAATTTGCTTAGGCCAAACGGCCAAAGCTCTGGTTTGCACGTGGACGCGAATTTGAGCTTTTAAGATTGATATTTCTGCTCTCAAAGCACCAATACCAACAAACGAGGTATCTATGTTCAATTCAACTGTTAAGGGACATTTGAGAGTGATTAGCCATTGTTTAAGGCTAAATTCACATCGCTGGAGTCAACCAAATCTGTATACATTTTTTGGGACACCCGGTAGGTATCTTTATGTTGACAATGCTGTAATATTTGATATACTCATTGTTATCATTCTTTTATACAACATTTCAATTCACTGGCCAATGTTCGTCTCAACCATGGGTAGTTAGACACTGCTGGTGTGCTNCAAAGCCCCAATACCAACAAACGAGGTATCTATGTTCAAGTCAACTGTCAAGGGACATTTTGAGAGTGATTAGCCATTGTTTAAGGCTAAATTCACATCGCTGGAGTCAACCAAATCTGTATACATTTTTTGGGACACCCGGTAGGTATCTTTATGTTGACAATGCTGTAATATTTGATATACTCATTGTTATCATTCTTTTATACAACATTTCAGTTCACTGGCCAATGTTCGTCTCAACCAACAATTAGATCATGAGTCGTAGTTGCAGCGATATATCAGGTCGGTCAAATAGCGAAACAATGACGATGGATTAAGTCTAGGCATCAGGTCTGAGCTGCACATAGGAATTGTATCAAAGGGCCTGGGTCACCTAACCGTAAACAAAACTGTTAGGGGTCAGTCATTTATAACTCTGGATACCGGGGCGGGTTAGAATTGGTGGGGGTATGAAAACTATTCGAAGGAGGAATTGAGGGTGTGAAACTTCTTGGACATTTTAGAGGGGGTACGAAAATTTTTAAGGTATATTCTTTAGAAAAATATTTCAACGAAACGATAAGGCCCTTGGAATACCATATCTTCGCGCAACTGCAACTCTACGCAATTCCTTAATGACAGCCTTCAAATCTTCCATTATAATTGCATAAAATTCCAGCCCACCGCCCCCCCCCCATGATAGTACTTCATTAAGCTAAAATGGCATTGCCTTCCTTTTTTATCTCTTTCGTAAAAACAGAACTTCTTTGATGTGGTTATCTGAAAATAGTTTGATAGATGGCCAGTGGTCGGGTATGAAAGTTTTTTATTATTTTTTTCAATGGGGTTTGAAAACTTTTAGGGAAAATTGGAAAGGGTATGAAAAATTTTAACCAGTCTAGAAATTCTAACCCGCCCCTGTACCCAGAGTTTTAAATGACTGACCCCTTATCACTATAATATATATTGTTCCCTGCACGTGTCCATTGTGTTTTGCATAAACTTTGGTCGATAGGGTGTATCCATAATAAAGTTACTTCTAAAAATCCACCGATATCTCTGTAATCTTACAACATATGAATGTTTCGCTTGTTTCTCTTCGAAATTAAAACGTCCATCTTCAAACTAACACTTCCATTTTGAGAAAAATAGTGAAAATCTGTGTGATATGGCCTATCAAAAGACTGCAAAATCGTCGTTTCGAATGAAGTTTGTTTACTTGCGTGACCCAGTTCCCATAAGCCATTAACAAAGGGAAGTATGGACGTTCACACTTACCAGTCAATATCTCCTTTGAAATTATTAATCATTATTGGTAAATACTTTTGTCCTTTCTTGCCCTCAAAACATCCAACGGAGAATGTAGGTGGAACTTTTCTCACAGCTGAGAAGAGAAGGAAAAGAAATGTGAAAAACACGATGACGCACAGAACAACACAGCTTTGGTTCACACAAGAGTAAAACTGTGTTAGGATTTTCACAACGCATTTTTTTAGCCAATTTTACATGCATTTTTAGTGAGTTATCGCTTACGAAAGGAACCAAAACTTCAAGCATTTGCTTAGGGACAAAAGGCCAAAGCTCTTGTTTGCAAGTGGACGCAGATTTGAGCTTTCAAGATTGATATTTCTGCTCTCAAAGCATCAATACCAATAAACGAGGTATCTTTGTTCAAGTTAACTATCAAGGAACATTTTGAGAGTGATTAGCCATTGATTAAAGCTAAATTCACATCGCTGGAGTCAACCAAATCTGTAAACATTTTTTGGGACACCCAGTAGTCAAATGAATAATGAAGAATGAATTTAATTGAACCTAGATTCAATACTAGGCATGCAANCTCAACCAACAATTAGATCATGAGTCGTAGTTGCAGCGATATATCAGGTCGGTCAAATAGCGAAACAATGACGATGGATTAAGTCTAGGCATCAGGTATGAGCTGCACATAGGAATTGTATCAAAGGGGCTGGGTCACCTAACCGTAAACAAAACTGTTAGGGGTCAGTCATTTATAACTCTGGATACCGGGGCGGGTTAGAATTGGTGGGGGTATGAAAACTATTCGAAGGAGGAATTGAGGGTGTGAAACTTCTTGGAAATTTTAGAGGGGGTACGAAAATTTTTAAGGTATATTCTTTAGAAAAATATTTCAACGAAACGATAAGGCCCTTGGAATACCATATCTTCGCGCAACTGCAACTCTACGCAATTCCTTAATGACAGCCTTCAAATCTTCCATTATAATTGCATAAAATTCCAGCTTTCCATGATAGTACTTCATTAAGCTAAAATGGCATTGCCTTCCTTTTTTATCTCTTTCGTAAAAACAGAACTTCTTTGATGTGGTTATCTGAAAATAGTTTGATAGATGGCCAGTGGTCGGGCATGAATTTTTTATATTATTTTTTTCAATGGGGTTTGAAAACTTTTAGGGAAAATTGGAAAGGGTATGAAAAATTTTAACCAGTCTAGAAATTCTAACCCGCCCCTGTACCCAGAGTTTTAAATGACTGACCCCTTATCTCTATAATTTATATTGTTCCCTGCACGTGTCCATTGTGTTTTGCATAAATTTTGGTCGATAGGGTGCATCCATAGTGAAGTTACTTCTAAAAATCCACCGACATCTATGCAATCTTACAGCATATGAATGTTTCGTTTGCATCTCTCTGAAGTTCAAGAGCTTCAAAATAGCACTTTCATTTTGAGAAAAACAGTGAAAATCTATGTGATATGGCCTATCAAAAAACTGCTAAATCGTCGTTTCCAACGAAGTTTGTTTACTTGCGTGACCCAGATCCCAGGGGCTGGGTCACGTAACCGTACACAAATCTGTTATCTCTATGATCTATATTGTTTCACACGTGTGTCCATTGACTACTGGGCAAATTGTGGTGGATGGGGTGAATCCACGATAAAGTTTCAACTGAAAATCTACCAATATCTTTGCAATCTTACAGCATATGGTTGTTTCGCTCGCACCTCTCTGAAGTTCAAGAGTTTATCTTCAAAATAGCATTTTCATTTTGAGAAAAATAGTGAAAATCTGTGTGATATGGCCTATCAAAAGACTGCAAAATCGTCGTTTCGAATGAAGTTTGTTTACTTGCGTGACCCAGTTCCCATAAGCCATTAACAAAGGAAAGTATGGACGTTCACACTTACCAGTCAATATCTCCTTTGAAATTATTAATCATTATTGGTAAATACTTTTGTCCTTTCTTGCCCTCAAAACATCCAACGGAGAATGTAGGTGGAACTTTTCTCACAGCTGAGAAGAGAAGGAAAAGAAATGTGAAAAACACGATGACGCACAGAACAACAAAGCTTTGCTTCACACAAGAGTAAAACTGTGTTAGGATTTTCACAACGCATTTTTTTAGCCAATTTTACATGCATTTTTAGTGAGTTATCGCTTATGAAAGGAACCAAAACTTCAAGCATTTGCTTAGGACAAAAGGCCAAAGCTCTTGTTTGCAAGTGGACGCAGATTTGAGCTTTCAAGATTGATATTTCTGCTCTCAAAGCATCAATACCAATAAACGAGGTATCTTTGTTCAAGTTAACTATCAAGGAACAATTTGAGAGTGATTAGCCATTGATTAAAGCTAAATTCACATCGCTGGAGTCAACCAAATCTGTATACATTTTTTGGGACACCCAGTAGTCAAATGAATAATGAAGAATGAATTTAATTGAACTTAGATTCAATACTAGGTATGCAACAAATTTATTGTCATCCTCCTTGTGCTGAAATTCCTTACAACGTTGTACTTGATTCAGCATAGGTTCCAAATCTTTAACTCGGCGTAAAAAGGTGGGTGTAAAATTCAATGACCTATTTCTTCTGATTGAATGGCTTGAAAGAAACTTTAGATACTTAGCTATAATTCTACCGCTGGACTTTCCAGAAATTTTGAATATTTTTCAAAATTACAGCGTATTCTACATTTCAGCTCATTTGAGGGTGTGACGTCATCAAATTTCTAAATCATAAACTGGATGAATGACAGACTTTTGCTTGATACCATATTGTAGGCATTCATAAACTATGGCTTTCTTCGAAATTACTTCATGTTGCATCAAACGGTTTAGAAATTATGATGGTTTTAAGTTTTTTTGAAAATTTTTCTTGAATTCCTGAAAAAGGAGAAAAACACTCCAACTCTGAAAATATTTAAGATTTCAGAAAAGTCCAACGGTAGAATTATAGAGAAATAGCAAAAGTTTCTTTGAAGTCATTCAGTACAAAGAAATAGGTCACTCAATTTTACACCAGCCTTTTTATAGATTTGGAACATATGCTCATGATGTCTCTATTCTAAAAACTCAAGTAAGAAAATCAAACTAACGTTTCTCTGATCCAAACTGATAAACATAGTTAACGGCAGCACCACCAGTTCCTTGGTAGCAATTCTTGGAAGTTCCACCCAGGTAATAAGTCTTGGCTGCTGTTCCTGCTGATGCAAAACATTCTCCATAAAACTGAACTGCGAAGAATTTGAATACTTTGTTGTATTTCTTTTGCATCGCAGGGCTGGAAGCTGCCGCCGCACATTTATGCACAGTCTTAGTCATATCCAGCCTGCGATAAACAGAGATAACATTTTTCATTTCATTTTCATTTAATATTATTTATACACAAATTAACCCTTCAGCAAATTAAAATATAAAACATCGATTACAATGATAAAACCTTATGAATAAAAACCTAAAGCCCTATAAAACTTAATCCTTGCTGTTCTTCCAGGGAGTTGTGTTTGGTTTGAGAGTCTAGCTCTT
>REGL01000407.1:123440-152623 GCA_004194395.1 Aurelia aurita complex sp. Pacific | reverse complement strand
TTTAAGTTGTTTTTTAAAACGATCAAGTGTCGGTAACTCGCGAATTTCGGCAGGTGTATCATTCCATGACTTGAGAGCTGCGTAATGAAAGCCCTTTTTTGCAAATTCAGTCCTATATCTAGGGATCTGGATATCCTTACAGTGCCTCGTATTGTAGGTCGAGTGAAAAGATCTTGGCTTGTATTTATCCCAGAGGTTTTCAGGGCATAGTCTGTTCATAATCTTGTAAGTCATGACATTCCTATCGTAATGGAAAATATTTTCTACGTTTAACCAGGATGCCGACCAGCCATCTTTTATTCTTGCGTTTGCAATTATTGAATACGCCCGGTCTTGAAGGCGTTGGAGAGCAGCTTCTTTTAACAAACGCACGACAACTTGAGAATAACATTGTTGGCGGGGATGGCTCAGTGGTAGCATGCTTGACCACTAATCTGAAGGTTGGTAGTTCGAGTCCTCGCCCTGTCGAACCTGTTACGTAGAGCGAGGAGAGTCGCCACCTCTCTGTAATTCCAGGCTAAAGGAATGACGAGGTGTGTTCACATCGAGAGGAAGGACCAGGACGCTGCTTCGAAAAGCTTAGCTTCTCAGCGTCCTAAAACTACCTTCGGATGCTAGATAGAAATGTAAAGAAAAAGAAGAAGACCAGAAAAAGAATAAAACTTTGGTCCAGATACAAAAACCAGAGACATATGCTGCCTGAAAAGGGAATCATGTAAGCGGGAGTCCAAAAAAGGGCTCTGTTTAAAAAATCAGCAAACATCGATTAATAAACCTTTGATCAAATTTTCTCTTTGACTTGTTTTGTCAATGGAAGCATTCAAAGGTGATAAAACATTTGTTTTCAATGCTAAAAGGTAAAAAAATTACATGTTGAAAAACTTTGTTTTGAGCTTTACTTTTTAAGTAAAATAGTCAATCTTGCCTAAGAGTCAAAATTTTCCGATTATTTATCATCCTTCAAGTCTCCAATAATAATGCACGTTCGTTTTTCTCATTTCTGACCAAATCAAAAACTTAAGATGCAAGAAGAAATTGATCTGGCAACCATCTGTACTTTCTTTGCCTTATGATTCAAAACCAGGCAGCCCTAAAGAGCTGGATTTGCTCATTTTTAAACCAATTACAAGATCAGCTATGTCTGGGAAAATAAATTGGTCCTTGATCTACTTGACAAAGAAAGAAATTTGAACATCGGCCATATAATCAATTGTTGATGATTTTTCAAACGGGAGTTGTTCGGGATACTGTGAACTCCCCCTTGTGTAAATCACAACGGAAAAGACGATAACTTTCATTGGTTCGCTGATTAGTGGAATGGGGAAGCGCTTTAGGGCATGCACGAATTCACAAAGGAAAAATGAAGGTCGATGACCCTGCAATCGCTAGTGCGCATATTCCGAAGCGCTTAAACGGGGGTCTAGCTCTTCTGGAGAAAAGCCTTAAGACTTTCACTAATAGTATCTCGAACAGGGAGTACTTTTTTGGGAGACCCAGTACATACCAGTCGATGCTTGAACGGTAGCTTGCAATGTATTGTCCCACGTGTCTGTCGCTTTGATCATCTTTATAACAGCCAAGTGCAAAGTATTCTGGAACTGAAACATCACGTCCTGCAAAAAAGATATTTCGTCTTTAGATTTTAGATTAAATTTTAGATAAGCAGAATCTAGCAGCAATAAACAATAAACAGGATAGATTACTGAAAAGCCCTATGTTTAACTGCAAAAGTGACCAGTCCCTCGATCAGGGCAACTTCCTTATCGATGGAATTCCTAAGATCGAAGGAATAATTTGCACTCATTACAGAGCTGTTGGCAGGAGCTGCTGACTGGGGGGTTTTTGTTCTTAAAACAATAGAGAACAAGCATATAAGGATACAATGTTGTAAATAATGGTTTCTTCATGCGCATGATAATACCGTCGCAGCGACTCCCCTTTCCCTGTTGTATTGTTTTTTAACTATTAAATTGTCAGAGAAATGTAAATGCCATTCACAGCGGGAACTAGATGACCGCGTGTCTTTTCCCGCTGTGAATGGATATAAGTAATGTATGATGCATATTGTTTTGTAGTTAATCATGATTTGCCTGTATATAAAAAAGAAGAAGATTGATTTAAAATCTCACTTGCTGCACAGGGTCTGTTTGAAACGCATGTTTTCTGTTCTGGGATCTTTGCTTTGGCTGAAACACACTTGACGCCGCTAACATGCTTCTTGTGTTGATCTTCACAGTGAAGAATCATAACTACGAAACCTGTAAAGATTAAGTAAGAATTAGAATTCTAAAGAGTCTCTTCACACAGAAATATACGAAAGTACAACATATGGCTCAAATCTTTAAAAAGGTCGGTGTAAAATTCTATTGCCGTTTTCTTTGAAATAAATAGCTTGGAAGGAACTTAGGGTTTTTTGCTGTAAATCTGCCGTGGCAATTTATTGATATCTTGATTAGTTTCAATATGGCGGCATTTATTAACTTTGAGGCTATGACGTCATCAAATTCCTAAATCCTAAACTAATGATTTAAATTTTTTCAAAATTTTCCATGAATTTTTTCAAAAATTATCAAATTGCCGCCATTTTGAAAAAATAAAGATATCATAAAATTTCCACGGCAGATTTACAGCAAAGTACCATAAGTTCCTTTCAAGCAATCCAATTCAAAGAAGCATATAATAAAATTTTACACCGACCTTTTTAAAGATTTGAAAGATTTGAGCCCTATACTCGAAAGTACGAGACAAAAGCAAAATTCAATCGATTTCAATAAATCCAGGAATCTGATAGACTTACCCCAAATCTATCTCTTCAATCCGACTTATACCATTCCTTTGGATCCGCCATTCCAACATTCCGTCAAGAGGGTGAGAGAGATCTCTCTCGCCCACTTCCGGAATGTTGGAATGGCGGATCCAGGAACTACCGAAAAGGGAACGGTAAGACGGGCTGAAGAGATACAGACTTTGGGCAAGTCTAGGACTCTGGGCACTACAGAATTTCAAACTCCTAAACAATTTTTGCATATCAAGCATAATAAATATATCTTTACGAGTATTTTTCATAGGAAACCACCTATTAGAAACGCAGCGCTCAGATCACCAAACAATTAAGAAACGCAAGTCCTGGGAAAATATAACTTGAGAAACTAGTCATTTGATAAAGGAATTCCTTAGCATACCTATTTTCACTTGTTTCCTGAATAACATTACTCGAAAGGTACTTGAGTAATTTCTAAACATTGGAAAGGCTTCAAAACTTTGTTTTGAGATGTTCATGAGGCGACAGGTATTAAACATGAAGATTGTTATGGAACCTCTAAGAAACTCGTAAGAAATTGTGAATACTGAAAATCTGATAATTTCCAGGAACTTTCAGTACTGGCTCATATTCTTAGCTTCTTATAAAAGCATACGTAAATCAGGAAGGATATCAACAAAAATTCGAACCATTAACATTCTTTCCACACTTGGCTGCACAAGGTCCATAACTTGGAATCCAATTGTATACAGGGCAATCAGGCTTCGTGCATTCAGTTTTTCCTCCAGTTGGCTTCTGTCCTGCTTTGCAAAAACTATCAGCCATTTCTGTGCCTTCTCCATCCATTAAGCATTTGACTACCCCTACCTTCATTCCTAGGTTAAAGAAAAATGAAATAATAGTGTTTGACTTGGTTCAAACTAGAGTAAAAAACGTTTTGGAATAGATCAGGTCGGCTAAGATTTGTTTACACACATTTCAAGTCAAAATGATTAGTATCTTGAAAGCGGAGCCTTTCAAAACCATTCACGTAAGACCAGAAATCAGAACAAACCAGAAGACTAAAAACGAAACGGTGTAGTGGGGATGCAAATTTTCTGCACTCACACAGATGACGAGAAAGGCATAAAAAATACACGACTTCGTTAGAGCAGTAGTTGTTTTGATTGTCAATGCACGTTTGATTTTACAGCAAATAGGTCTGCTTTAGAGTTGGCAGGGAAGTAGGAAGCATCCAAAACTTGGGGGCACAACACATCAAGGGCACTTTTTTCATTAAGCAAAAGGGGCAGTTCTTGAAAATGACAAGGGCACACTTCTTTGTCTATTGCAAAATCTTGGTGGCACGTGCCCCCAGTGTCCCCCGGTTCCTACGTGTATGGATTTGGGGCCATAACAAGGACCGGACGTTAGGAGAATTTTCTGAAATCAGGAGGCAGCGGGAGGCTTTCCCGTACTGGAGTGTTAAGCTAAGGCCAAACTTGGCAACAATGTTGCCCGACAATGTTGCTTGAAATTTTTTTCATTTTTATGTAGTCGAAACATTGTGGCCAAACAGGGCAACATGGTCGTGCAGCGTATTGTTGCTGTTGTTATCAAAAAGCGTGCCAAAGTTGATTTGATAGGTGGCTTACTGCGCCATACTGTATTTGAACGCAAAATTTAGCTAAAATATGGCAGAACGAA
The DNA here is from genome assembly GCA_004194395.1 of Aurelia aurita complex sp. Pacific. NCBI lineage: Eukaryota > Metazoa > Cnidaria > Scyphozoa > Semaeostomeae > Ulmaridae > Aurelia > Aurelia aurita complex sp. Pacific. The sequence continues at coordinate 148,176 of REGL01000407.1, read as the reverse complement.
AGAAAGCTGTAGCTTGTTTGCTGTTACTGAAAGCCTTAGATGAAGATGAAAGTTGGAAAAAAGGGAAATTAAGTTGAATTTGTTGCCCAACATTGTGGCCAAACTGGGAAACATCNCAAACAGGGCAACATGGTCGTGCAGCGTATTGTTGCTGTTGTTATCAAAAAGCGTGCCAAAGTTGATTTGATAGGTGGCTTACTGCGCCATACTGTATTTGAACGCAAAATTTAGCTAAAATATGGCAGAACGAAAGAAAGCTGTAGCTTGTTTGCTGTTACTGAAAGCCTTAGATGAAGATGAAAGTTGGAAAAAAGGGAAATTAAGTTGAATTTGTTGCCCAACATTGTGGCCAAACTGGGAAACATCGAACCGAACGACAAATGTTGCCAACAAATGTTTGAGCATGTTTGAACATTACGGCAACAAATTTTCTGATGAATTTGTCGGCCGACAAAGTGGCCAAACTGGGCAACATTTGAGCAACATTTGCGTTTTGTCCATGTTGCCCGACAATGTTGTCCAGTTTGGCCAAGCCTTTACAAGGGGTGAGGAATTTTCGATAGAAATAAATCACAGGATTTACCTCTACCACAGGTCACACTACAGTCACTATATGTAACTTTCCATGAGTATGTTTTGGGGCATTCTCCTTCGTTACAATTCAGTGGACCTGGAGCAGGACGCGTTAAAGTGCATTTCGTGTCAGCGACGACGTTGAAATTCTTGGTATTTTTACATGTCACGGCTGGCTGCTTTGTACCTGTGAAATTGAGAATAAAAGTTAAAGAGTTGAGATATCACTACCCAAAAGGAACAGCAGATGCGTAGTTTCTATAAAGAGTAGCATAGGTTCCAAATCTTTAACTCAGCGTAAAAAGGTGGATGTAAATTCAATAACCTGTTTCTTTCAATTGAATGGCTTGAAAGAAACTTTAGCTACTTACCTACCGGGTGACCCAGAAAAAAGTGACCCAACGCAATCTGTTACAGAAAATTAAGTAAGTGGCCGATTGAAATGCTTCAAACGTTGTTCTGTCGCTAAAAGACCAGCCTATGTTATGAATATTTTTTGCAATTTTTTTCGGCACGGGAAATTTCCAAAATTAAGGACTTGGAGGAAAAGGGCATGCCTGAAATCCTCAAAAAGTGGTCAAAAATAGGGGATCGATTTACAGCCATTTCAAATCTTCGAAAGAACGAGAAATCGATCCCCTGTTTTTGACGACTTTTGAGAATTTCAAGCCTGCCCTTTTCCTCAAAATCTTTAATTTGGGAACTTTATCGTGCCCAAAAAATTTGCAAAAAATACTCATAATGTAGGCTAGTTTTTTAACGACAGAACAACGTTTGAAATATTTCAATCGGCCACTTACTTTTTTTTCTATAACAAGATTGCGTTGGGTCACTTTTTTCTGAGTCACCCGGTATAATTCTACCGTTGGACTTTCGAGAAATTTTGACTATTTTTCGAAATTACAGCGTATCTTACATTTCAACTCATTTGAGGATGTGACATCATCAAATTTCTAACTCATAAACCAGATCAGTGACAGACATTTGCTTGATACCATATTGTAGGCATTCATAAACTATGGTTGTGTTCGAAATTATTTCATGTTACGTCAAACAGTTTAGAAATTACGATGGTTTTAAATCTTTTCGAAATTTTTCCTTGAATTCTTGAAAAAGAAGAAAAACACTCTAATTCTAAAAATATTGAAGATTCCAGAAAAGTCCAACGGTAGAATTATAGAGTGATAGCTAAACTTCCTTTGAAGTCATTCAGTTCAAAGTAATAGGTAGCTGAATTTTACACCACCCTTTTTAAAAATTTGGAACCTATAAAGAGTTTCCCCGAAAGACTAACAAGAGAAAAGCATACCTTTTCCACATGACACGCTGCATTTTCCATATGTTACGTTCCATGCGAACGTATCAGGACATGGCTTTTCATTGCAGGCCTTCTGAGCAGCAGCCGTAGGGCGTAGAGATGGCTCACATAATGAATCGGATACCAAGCCACCATTCTTCTTGTAGCAGCGAATAGAATTTTGGATGACGCCTGCAATCAAAATAGATAAAGAATTAAACAGTATGAATACAAGTACATTTAGGCCAATCTCCCTTCAGGAAATTGTCACGAAATTTCACAAAATATCACCAAGATAAAAAAATGCGATGTTTCCTTTCTTTTGCTAAACAAAACGACGATACACAAATTCCAAAACTCTTATATTCAAGAACCTGGAAAGTCTGAAAAATAGAATAAAAATCAGAAAAATGCTTCAGGTATCAACCAAACTTTGATTCATTTCAGTTCCTCTAGTATTCTTCGTGTAACAAATTTTCAAACATCTGAAGTTCTCTTTCGTCAATCTGGCATGCTAAACATCAAGCATTTTGCACAATTTCTGAATAAACCACAAAGAAGATATTTGTTCACATAAGCATAAGCTCTCGATCTTTAAAAGGGCTAGTGTAAAATTTAATGACCTATGTCTTTGAAATTAATGGCTTCAAAGAAATATTAGGTATTTCGCTATAATTCTACTTTTGAAAATTTCTGAGAAAGAGGGGGACTTATTAGAAAGGGGGGGTTCGTTCACAAAATGAAATGACAACGATATATATGATAGCATTTTAGTTCTTTTACACCATATTTTGCGGATTCAACATACAATTTTACAAGTCAAATACATAAATTCGACACAGTTTTATCTCAAAACATATCAAAATTAACATGCACACTTCTTTAGCTCAATAAATGGAAAATCTTTGGTAACCTCTGGAATCTTATATAAATAGGGGGGCTTAATCGAGGGGGGCTATTTAAAATTTAGGCTCAGAGGGGAGGGGCTTATTAAAGAGAGGGGGCTTAATAAAGAGGGGGGCTTAATAGAGCTTTTACGGTAACTGTCTGAAGCTGACAACATACCTTTTCCACAAGTAACACTGCAAAATCCTTTCTGCACCTTCCATTCCACTTCTGACAGACAGTCACCAGCATTACAAGGTTTTGCCGTCGGTGGCTTCATCGACGCGTCACATTTATCATCCGACACGACGCTATCGTCGGCTTGAAGTAAGCATGTCACTTTAAATGGTATCGTTCCTGAAACACAAACAAAAAGTTGAAATGTTGATAAAATTCAAACAGGCTGGTGTCTTTCTTCAAAGGTCTTGGCTCCAATAACAGAAGAGTTTCCAGTCCCAGGTGTACTAATTAATGGTACCACGCAGATATTTCAAAATGGTTGTTTCCTGGGAGTTATCTAAAACTCAAAAACTTTCTTTGAAATGTGGTGGCGGTAAATGCCATTTCATTGTTTGTAATATTATTTGGTATGATTTTTAGCTTAGGTTGTGTAAACATATTGTTAAGTAAATAAGATTTTCAAAATGTATAAATACTCGGCTGTCCTCTGGTTTAGTTTAACTGAAGAAGATTTTTATCGAAACGTATTCAAATAAACAGTTACGTTTTCATATTTTATTTTCTGTTTATGCCAGATAGTGGTTTAGTTTACACAAAATTTAAACAGCTTGCCTTTGAATCTTTGGTATCGACTGTCTGAAAAAATCATACTGAAAGAGTCTTGCATTCAAAATCTAGGCAAAAAGTTTGTAGACCTCAATGACAATCAAACAAGCTAAAGTTTTTCCTCAGACGCTGTTCACATTGAAAATTTCGCTGCGGGTATGCCATTGATTTTGCCTCTGTTCAAATTTTGCTATTCTATCTGAGCGGCCAAATCACTGGTTGAAAAATTTCTCAGTTGAACTACGCTGAAAATTATGCCATCTTTCTGATTTTTCAAATACTCGGATGAGCTTCATGGTTTTCGGCAGCTTTATATATAAACAGCTAGAAATTATCCAAAAAATCTTCTTGTTGCGTGTAGTGCAATTGTACAATGATAAAAAAGTAAATAAAGTAAAATATAAGCACTTTGATGCGAATTGAAATAAGCATGACGTTTCGAGCATAGCCCGTTATCAAGCGTTATCAAGCTAGAAATTGTCATTGCTAAGTTTCAAGGTAATGTGTCTATGTAAGTACAGCGACTTTGCTATTTTCACGTGATATTTCATGTGATCACTTTACTGTAGATACAAAAAGATAGCCAGGCCTAATATAAGAAGACTGATGACTTGCCTGCGGCTGCGATTCCAGAGCTGAACCCGAAGTCCCACAGCAGGCAACCTCGTTGTGAAATTTGAATTCTAGTTTTGCATGTGTTCAGTTAAATTCTACCAATCACAAGTGCGCTCCTCGGGCTCTTCGTCAGCATCGTGTCATCACATTTTGACAAGAGTGTATACGCTGATGTACTTACATGGACACATTACCTTTAATCCGGGATGTCCCATTTGGTAAAGTAAATTTTCAAACCCTACTTAGCCCTTCCATTGTAGAATGGCGTTTTCTTTGTTGAAAATTGTTCGATGATGCACGATTGTACTTTGGGCAACAATCCAAACGCTGCAAACACCTTAGATTTCAAGGCATACAGCAAATCCCCGCATATTAGAATCTACTTCTTTGAGAGACAGGCTGAAATAGGTTCTTACTTTAAAGGTACCAAGACCAATTTCATGGTATAAACGTTCTCATTTGAAGATTGTCTTGCACATGGCATTTTAGAATCTTCACCACAGATATCCAACCCTGTTATTTGTTTTGGTAAAGTAATCATGTTTTCGATACCCAATTCTAAGCTTACAAACAACTGGGGAGGAGATTTAAACTTTCCCAGCCAATTTGGGCAAAAATGAGGTTAATAATGACTATCCCAAATCAACTTTGCTACCCTTGCAAAAGAACATATTTTTCAACAAACTGAAACAGATTCTTAATTACAACGTGCGCAATTTAGGAAAAACAGCATCTAGGTTGTTATTTTTGTAGGTTCTTATATGCGGGGATTTACTGTGCTTAGATTTCAAGGCATACTTCAGGCATTAGCAATGCCATATTAGCAGCAGCAGTTTCCTGTTAGTTTCATGTTGTGTTCATGTTGTGTTTTTCTTTTCTTTCTTTTGTCGTTCCACATCGATGAGGTAGATTACTGGGAACAAGCCGAACAAGTACTGACATTTTTTCTCGTTTTACACCTGCGAGTTTAAAAGCTCAAATTTTCTCTTTTGACCAGTAATCTGCCTTAGCTTTGGTGTTTTGTTGTCTGTTTTGTGTAATGTATCTTAATTTTGTCATTTTGCTCTTTGCTTTGTGCATTGAAAATTAATTTGAATTGTAAGTGCTATCCACAGTGAAGACCCGGTGACTTTATGTCTTTTTTCACCAGTGGCGGACACTTGGGGAGGGGCCAGGGGGTGCTATCACCCCCCTCCCAATGTTGGCTAGAACAAAGCTCTTTTGTTTAAAAACAATAGAAATAAACAATGCTTTTTAATTGAAACAATAGCTTTACCCTCAATATTTCGCAAAGTGTCCGCCACTGTTTTTCACTATGGATGCTACAGTGTAATGTTAAGTATAAATATTGTAGTTTTAATCTTGATAGAAAAAAGGCAGTGATGTGGGTTACTTTGGATACATGCGGTTTTTTTTAGCTCATTAGTAATCCAATTTATTGTAACCAGGTTCTTACCTTTTCCACAACTGACACTGCAAACACCTTCAACAGATTTCCAAGCATACTTCTGGCATTGATGAGGGTTACATGGAATCGGGTCAACCTTTGATAAATCCGGTTTCTTGTCAGCCGGACACATCTCAGCTTCCTCTTTCATTCCATCTCCGATACACTCAACGTTTGGTAGCTTTACACCTTGAAGAGAAGAAAGTAGAATGTGAGAAAAACTAAACTGGTTTTTAAAAATTAGAGTAAATCTGTTAAAAATGTTCTCCAGCTACCTTTTCACACGATTGAAAGAATTTTGTATTAATAAACTTCGTATATTACTAAACTGTAATTTTCATAAACATGAAAGCCATCGCATCAAATCTGGAAATCACTATAAAACCAATACCGTAAAAATGGAAACTCATACGAAAAAGGGAACCTAAAACGACCGGGTGTCCCAAAAAAGTACTCCTGTTTGAAAAATAACCCAAAATGTGATTACATGACCGATCTTCAATTTTCTTTTTTTGTCAAGTAGATTAAGGACCAAATTATCTTCCCAGACATAGCTAATTTTGTAAGTGGTTTAAAAATTAGCAAATTTAGCTCTTTTTAGGGCTACCCGGTCCACCCGACTATTCTGGTTGCAATGTCAGAGGATTACACCACTGCGCCACAACACATTCAGCACTGAGTCGAAGAAGACGATAATGGCAAGTAGAACCGATTTAAATACAAAAATACCGTTTGGTGATTACATTTGGCAATTCACTTACCTCCACCGCATTTCTTGCTGCATTTTCCATACTTGACAGCCCATCCCGCACAAGGTCTCTCTACATTACAAACATCCGTAGACGGGGGTTTCACTGAATGTGTACATTCTAAATCACGAACTTTCACAACAGTACCATCTGCGTTCGTTCTCTTGCAGTCCACTGTTCTGATGCTTAATCCTTTACCACATGTTGTGGAACACTGCGAACAAAAGCAAATAACGAGTAAGTCAAAAATATAATAAAGAGTTGTGTTAAATATACATAACTAAAAGTATGCACCCGACATTCAAAACCAAAAAGTTAATCTATGAGTCAAATGCTAACTTAGATGAGAAAATTTGGCTTGGTGCAATCACGTATCTTTTAGATACAAAAATTAGAATTTCATTTCATTTTAAATTCTTTATACACAAAAACCCTTCAGCTTACGAACGCAATACCTAAATAAGAAAATAAATATCCTAATTACATTAATATAATCTATATACAGTTAAAGCAAAATTATGTATAGTAACCTATCTAATAGCAGCTGCTCTTCCAGGGCGTCGTGTTTTAGGTTGTGTTCAGCTCATATAATAACTTTTCAATTGCTTTTTGAATCTACTAAGTGTAGGGAGCTCTCTGATATTGATGGGTATATCGTTCCAAGCTTTCAGAGCTGAATTGTGAAAGCCTTTCTTGACATATTCAAGATTATTTCTTGGGATTTGTAGGTCCCTGCAATTCCTTGTTCTGTAGTTGGAATGCTGGGTCCTATGGTGGTATTTACGCCAAAGGCTTTCGGGACATTGCCTGCTGATTATTTTGTATGTCATAACTGATCGATCAAAGTTTATTAGTTGTTCAACGGTCAACCAATTATGAGACCAATTGTCTTTTTGTCTGGCCTTACCAATAATCGAACGGGCTCTGTCCTCCAGACGTTGGAGGGTATTCAATTTTGATTTAAAGTTGGTAAAGGGGTTCGTATGGGAACGAGAATTCTACGTTCGAATCTGGTCCATGATTTATTTGCCATTAACAATTAAATTATATTTCTGTAACAGACGATTGTATTGAATTCATATGCGCTCATTCATTTTTTGTTTCATTTAATATTATTTATAGACAAATTAACCCTTCAGCAAATTAAAATATATAACATCTATTTACAATGGTAAAGCCTTATGAATAAAAACCTAAAGCCCTATAAAACTTAATCCTTGCTGTTCTTCCAGGGAGTTGTGTTTGGCTTGAGAGTCTAGCTCTTTAGATGCGTTTTAAGTTGTTTATTAAAACGATCAAGTGTCGGTAACTCGCGAATTTCGGCAGGTGTATCATTCCATGACTTGAGAGCTGCGTAATGAAAGCCCTTTTTTGCAAATTCAGTCCTATAACTAGGGATCTGGATATCCTTGCAGTGCCTCGTATTGTAGGTCGAGTGAAAAGATCTTGGCTTGTATTTATCCCAGAGGTTTTCAGGGCATAGTCTGTTCATAATCTTGTAAGTCATGACATTCCTGTCGTAACGGAAAAGATTTTCTACGCTTAACCAGGATGCCGACCAGCCATCTTTTATTCTTGCGTTTACAATTATTGAATACGCCCGGTCTTGAAGGCGTTGGAGAGCAGCTACTTTTGTTTTTGAAAGACTCACGCAACCTTGAAGGGCATATGCCATGAACCTGATTGGTTCATGCAATACAATTCTCTCTATTGTTGAGGGAGTGATCAATTTTAATCCTGGGTACCGGGGCGGAGGATTTTTGACAGGGGGGTATGAAAATTTTTCCCATTACTTTGTGGGGGTACGAAAATATCAAAGGAAATTTTTATGGGGTGCAAAACTATTTTGCTTGAAAAAAATTCATATGAAGTCATCAGTCAACATTTAAGAGTAAAATTAACAGGCATCTGGAAATGATGTGTCACTGGATAGACTGGTATGAAAATCGCCTGGGACAAATTGGAATGTGTGCATAAATATTTTATACGTCCTCAAAGAGTTCTGGATGGGGTACTAAACCATTTTGTTGGAAGGTGATGGTGTATAAAAACTTTTTTTTATATTCAAGAGCGGGTATCAAATGTTGTCTAATTGTGTGAAATTATCCTCCGCCCTGGTACCCAGGACTAAAAATGACAGCTCCTTTATTTTTGGTTACAGAGGGGCAAAGGTCTGGAGTGACCTAGATAGTGGTGTCAAGGCATCCTCATCGCTCCACACTTTTCGAAGAAAATATAAAGCCAAACTATGACTCTTCTCGTTTTTCTTTCTTTTTTTTTTGTCAACGATTTATTGTAAATAGGGGTTATTATATATTTATTTATTATCTAATTTTTAATATTACTTTAGCATGGCTCCCTGTAAAGCAGTATGTAAATATTGAGTGGATTACCATGGATAAAAAAGTTAAAATGAAAATGAAAATGAATGTATTAAAAAGCACAGGATCGAGGCTGAATTTTCATTGCAATAAATAGTCATGAAGCAGAATAAAATGTTATGAAGCAATGAAATTCCACACCAAACTTGTTTCTTGTATTAACCAATTGCTAACGTGACATATGTCCTTTAAAGCATCGCAAGCAACCTATCTGCAACCTATAATGTTTCAGACACGTGTCCATTGTGTTCTGCACAAAGTTTGGTGGATGGAGCGAATCCACAACAAAGCTACTTCTAAAATCCACTGATACCTTCATAATCTTACAACATATGAATGTTTCGTTTCGTTCTCTGTGAAATTCAAAAATCCATCTTCAAAATGAGACTTTCACTTTGAGATAAACAGTGGAGAATCTGTGTGATATGGTCTGCCAAAAACTGCAAATCATTGTTTCGAAAGAAGTTTGTTTACTTTGCGTGAGCCAGCCCCTTTAAAGTAAATAAAAAATATTTCAGTACACACCTTACTCCAATTTCCAGTAACGTATTCGCTTTTACAAATTACTGCGTTACACTTTTCAGAGGTCTTGACGTCCAGTTTTTTACCGCTACACTTTGAAGCAGCGACTGTGTGGTATTTGCCATCAGAATGGAGCTCTGCACATTCAACCAAACGCACCCTTGTACCAGAACCGCATGTCTTACTGCACTCACTCCATTCGCGAACATGATATCTATGAAGCAGATTATCGGAGTCATCTAAAGGCACAAACGGATGGGTCATGTAATTTAAAGGGGCTCCGTCGCCAAACAATAAACAAATCCGTAAACTCGCAGGTGTCATCAATTATCCATTGTTCACCCATTGTTCTCTGCAGTTTGTTTNAACTTATAGATGGTGAATCTAAAACAATGGTCTTCAAGTCCCTGCATGAACTGGCTCCGCAATACCTGTGTGACCTCTTCACCCGAAACTCAAAGTGCTCTTTGTATGTCCTGCGTAATACAGAGACAGATTTAAGACTACCCAAGAAAAAGTCAAGTAATGGGCAAAAATGCTTTTCTTATCGAGGAGCAAAAATATGGAATGGCCTTCCTGCTGAAACCAAACAGGCATCTTCCCTAAATAGTTTTAAACAATCTATTTAGAAGTTAGTGTTTCTTTTCTTTCATCTTAAACTTTGTAAATTGTTATTAGGTTTTAAAGTTATGGTTTTTATTGTATTTAATGGTAGTGTATTTAATCTATTCCTTAGTAATCTTATATTGTAAGTAGCGTTTTTAAGTGGAGGGCCCCTTGTAAAACAGCTCCGGCTGAAGGGCAACCCTCCTTAAAAGAATCAAATATAAAAAAAAATATCAAATATAAGTACCTTGATTTATGTCCAAACAGCACTTTTCATTTTGAAAAAATATGAAAATCCTGTGTGATATCACTTTTCAAAAAAACTGCAAAAATCATCGTTTTGTTCACATTTAGGCCACGGAGCCCCAGAGTTCAACATATTTTCCCGCATATTTTTTGCCTACGTTGTAATGGGTCAAGCTATGTAGCCACGCTAGGTGCAGTGCAGAAAACTGCCAAGCATTGCCTTACCTGCCTTAAGGCCATTTGGCTCAGTTGGACACTAGAAGATTTAAGGAGTTTGTGCAATGCAAGGTCAAAAGCTAGCATTTGCAAAGAGCAAACAATCTACAAATCTCATTCAAATCGAAGTTGCACATGCGCCATGAACAATGGATAGCCAAAGAAACAAAGCTGTGTCTGAGTGTTTTCTTTGCTCTATTTATAGACAAGCCTATTCACCAAGGCACATTCTCTTTAACAAATCTCCTTTTATTGCTGGTGCGTTTTTGGCTCTGCTGCATCTCGTTTACAGCCATCTTGATAACTAATCATAGCCTGCGTGCAGCCTCAACCATCCTCCTCCGGGAAAGTGTAGGATTGTTGAATCTGCCCGCAGGCTACTTCCATCATTGCTTTGATTCGGGTTTCCTGTACTTACCGTAAAAGCTCTATTAAGCCCCCGGGGGTTATTAAATTTCGGACACTCCAGAAGGGGGCTTTAAAGGGAGGGGGCTTATTAGAGAGGAGGGGCTCATTCACAAAATCAAATGACCAGGATATATATGACAGCTTTTCAGTTCTTTTACCCCATATTTGGCTGAATTCAACATACAATTTTAGGAGTCAAATACATGCATTCGACACAGTTTTGTGTGTGTTAGTACCATCAAGTCGCTGGCGACTTCTGGCCATCCTCTGAACTAACACTCTCCATGCTGTTCTGTTCATTCCTTTTTCATTAAGTTGATGCAAGGACATGCCAGTTAATTCTTCCAACACATCCAGCCATGTTGTTCTCTGCCTGCCTCGTCTTCTTGCCCCCTCTACCCTCCCTAACATAATATACTTTTCCATCCCGCTAGCTCGTATTGTATCTCCGAAGAAGGTCAGCGCTTGTTTTACAATCATGCCTTCTAATGAAATTTCTGCCTTTATTTTCTTTATATTTCTATTTTCAATTTTTAACACAGGTTTAACCCAACCCATATCAAAATTAACATGCAAACTTGTTTAGCTAAATAAATGGAAAATCTTTGGTAGCCTCTGGAATTCGATAAAAGTGGGGGGGGGGGCTTAATAGAAAGGGGGGCTTATTAAAAAGTTTGGCTCTGAGGGGAGGGGCTCAGTAGTTAAAGAGAGGAAGGGCTAAATAGAGCTTTTACGGTAATAGTTGAATTTAATTTCCACTCTATATGTAAATTGAACGATTAAATTCAACAGAGCTTACTTTGCAGGGCATGGCTGTTTGTTGCAGTCTTGACTTGTGGCCATTGGTGGCAGGGAGCTGCACACTTTCAAACTAATCGATGACTTGTCATCACTTCTTCTGCAACCAAGTTTGCGAGTCTGTTTTCCTACAAAAATATGAAAAAAGGCTGAATGTTTGAAGACCAAATCTGAAAGGGTTTTGTTTGTTCGTCTGCTATAAAAGTGGCTTGATTTATTGGTAATTTGTTCTTCGCACGAACCAAACTGATGAGAGTGCGACGAAACGCGCATCTGGTGATTTCACGTTTATCTTTTCAGCAGTTACTGGTGAGTTATTAACTTATTTCTTTCCTTTCAGGTTTTAAGGTTAATTCGGTTTTTTGTTACAGGTTTATTTTGGTTATTGTTTCTTTTACAGGAGTTAATAGTCTTCTTTCTACTGATTTCGGTGTTTTTGTTGCGTTTATGGGTTTAATATGATGAGTCCGTTATTTAAGGCTATTTTTAAATTTTGTACCACGAATCATTTGTTTAAATCTGAGCTCTTAAAAATAATTTGCAATCTGGGTTGTGTAGTTGACTGACTGCATTGAGTTGAGTCATATTTATCAAAGAACATAAAACATTTGCAATTTGACATGAACTGAACAAAAAGCCACGCTTCGAGCATAGCCCGTTACCAGTTGCCAAGAAAAGGAAAACTTACCACATTTGTCGAAGTCAAGGAAAATTCTGGTTCTCATGCAGTAACAGGAACGGTGTATATACATTTAGTATACACCGTTTCTCTTACAATATTAGTATAACTTAACGCCAACAAAGAAAAATTTACCTCATTTTTCGAAGTCAAGGGAAATGCTGGTTCTCATGCAGTAACAGGAACGGTGTATATACATTTAGTATACACCGTTTCTCTTACAATATTAGTGTAACTTAACGCCAACAAAGAAGAATTTACCTCATTTTTCGAAGTCAAGGGAAATTCTTGTACTCGTGCAGTAACGGGAACTGTGTATATACATTTAGTATACACCGTTCCTCTTACAATACAGTTATGATTTTCAGCCAAAAGCGTGAAAAGTCACATTGACATACCGGGTGAGCCAGAAAAAAGTTCCCACTTTCGAAAATTCGTAGCACAACAAGTACTTCATGGATTTGAATGATTCAAATTCTAGTTAAAAGCAAAAAATCGAAGTATTTTTGTGATTTTTCTCGTCTCCTTACGAGCCCTGAAAATATTGGTAAATTCAACTTTACAAAAGTTTCATGTTTTCAAAATGACTGAAAAGGGCCTAAATCACTTGATCAAATCGTTAGGACTCTCCTCACACAGAACAATACACACGGACATTTCACCTCTCTCAAGAGTAATAAGACATAAGATTCTCAAACAGATACTAAAGATTTTCAATTCCAGGGCAATAAATGTGCAGACGATATCTCTCACCCTTGAGAAATTGCTTTTTCTCTGTTGTTCTGAGCAAGGAGTCCTTTCTGATTTGATCATGTATTTTAGGCCTTTTTCAGTCATTTTGCAACCAAGTTTTTCTAAATTTGAATTTACCAATTTTTCCAATGCTTGTAGCAATGCGAGAAAAATCACAAAAATACTTCGATCTTTTGGCTGTGAAGCAAATATTGATTCATTACAATCCATCCAGCACCCTTGATCCTATGAATTTTCAAAAATGGGAACTTTTTTCTGGTTCACCCGGTAGAGTATAATCGTCCTGAAACGTCTATCAAACGCATTATGCAAGTTTTAGGCCTATTTTTAAACTTATAGAAATAGTCACTTAAACCATTTAAACCAGGAATCTCAGAGAGCGGTCGTTGTTTGAAATAAGAGAAAATAAAATGAAACTAGGACCCATTACCTCCAGCGCATTCCTTGCTGCATTTAGCCCAATCTTTTATCACATAATGCTCAGGNCATAAAACATTTGCAATTTGACATGAACTGAACAAAAAGCCACGCTTCGAGCATAGCCCGTTACCAGTTGCCAAGAAAAGGAAAACTTACCACATTTGTCGAAGTCAAGGAAAATTCTGGTTCTCATGCAGTAACAGGAACGGTGTATATACATTTAGTATACACCGTTTCTCTTACAATATTAGTATAACTTAACGCCAACAAAGAAAAATTTACCTCATTTTTCGAAGTCAAGGGAAATGCTGGTTCTCATGCAGTAACAGGAACGGTGTATATACATTTAGTATACACCGTTTCTCTTACAATATTAGTGTAACTTAACGCCAACAAAGAAGAATTTACCTCATTTTTCGAAGTCAAGGGAAATTCTTGTACTCGTGCAGTAACGGGAACTGTGTATATACATTTAGTATACACCGTTCCTCTTACAATACAGTTATGATTTTCAGCCAAAAGCGTGAAAAGTCACATTGACATACCGGGTGAGCCAGAAAAAAGTTCCCACTTTCGAAAATTCGTAGCACAACAAGTACTTCATGGATTTGAATGATTCAAATTCTAGTTAAAAGCAAAAAATCGAAGTATTTTTGTGATTTTTCTCGTCTCCTTACGAGCCCTGAAAATATTGGTAAATTCAACTTTACAAAAGTTTCATGTTTTCAAAATGACTGAAAAGGGCCTAAATCACTTGATCAAATCGTTAGGACTCTCCTCACACAGAACAATACACACGGACATTTCACCTCTCTCAAGAGTAATAAGACATAAGATTCTCAAACAGATACTAAAGATTTTCAATTCCAGGGCAATAAATGTGCAGACGATATCTCTCACCCTTGAGAAATTGCTTTTTCTCTGTTGTTCTGAGCAAGGAGTCCTTTCTGATTTGATCATGTATTTTAGGCCTTTTTCAGTCATTTTGCAACCAAGTTTTTCTAAATTTGAATTTACCAATTTTTCCAATGCTTGTAGCAATGCGAGAAAAATCACAAAAATACTTCGATCTTTTGGCTGTGAAGCAAATATTGATTCATTACAATCCATCCAGCACCCTTGATCCTATGAATTTTCAAAAATGGGAACTTTTTTCTGGTTCACCCGGTAGAGTATAATCGTCCTGAAACGTCTATCAAACGCATTATGCAAGTTTTAGGCCTATTTTTAAACTTATAGAAATAGTCACTTAAACCATTTAAACCAGGAATCTCAGAGAGCGGTCGTTGTTTGAAATAAGAGAAAATAAAATGAAACTAGGACCCATTACCTCCAGCGCATTCCTTGCTGCATTTAGCCCAATCTTTTATCACATAATGCTCAGGACTCGCTTTCATCCCTCCTGATGAGCTGAAATATTGCCACTTGATTCCCAATGATGGATAGCCATAGTAATTGTAGAACTGTTGAACAAAAATCAATGAAATTACTGGTGGACATGAAATATAAAATCAGAGAAAGTCAGTTAGCGAACGTAAAAAACATGTCGCCAAAAATTTGTGCGAATAAAAACAACTGAGAAGTTTTGAATGAGTAATTTTGCTTTATCGCAAATCGTAAAAATTTCAGATGACTTACACAGATACGGATATCATCGTTAATAGTTCCTTTAATTTGAATCTTGTCAGGAAACGAATATCCATTCATTGTATATATGAGGTCTGCGCCTACCACCTTCAAACTTGTTGACCATTGAGGAAGAAAGTAGGCAAACGATGAACTTTTGCCAACTTTTACACCTATAAACAAAACCAGAGAAGATAAGCAAAAACCTAACATAGTATAAGATTGTCGACGTGATTCCTTGTATTCACTCGACGTTTTTAATCTGATGTTTTTATTTTCCATACATCATCCAATTCAATGCGGAAACTAAGACTCATGTAATCAGTCTAACATATTATGTATTAAGTCGTTGGAAAGTATTGCACGAATGGCTAATGCAACTTCGATTTGATTCAAATTTGCCCTTGGAAGCCAACAAATTAATCTTAAATTTAACAATTAAGTACATTTCTGAAACAGAACTTACGCTTTGGTTGAAAGTTATTGGAATCCCTGAATAGAAATGCCTTCGGTATGTGTCTGCTTTTAATAGTCATATTTGTTTGTAATTATGTGGTGTCTGAATGCAGCTTGCAACCAAATAATAGACTTCACATTCCCTTTCTTGGTTCTACTGGGTGTAACAAGGACAGATAATGTTACAATAGAACTCGCTACTTTTCATTGACACCTAGATACAAAGCAATTTGTGATTGCAGACAAAGGGAATTCCATGCTCGGTTAGTTAAGACAGAAACAAAAACAAAGCAAGCCGCAAAATTGCCCTGAAACTCGGGTCGCTAGCGCGCTCGTTGTGCATTTCAGAAATGGTTTTAAAGAGCAAATATTAGCACATATCGAAGGAAGAAGGATATATCTAAACTTCTGCCTCAGGCATTTTATTTTTTTCGTACAGAAGCTGAGCAGTAAGTGTTTTGATTACACCTAAACAGTACGAGAATTGAATCCCCTCCCAATTGGCCTCTGCACAAAATAAATGAAATGCCCGAGGCAGAAGTTTAGATATATCCTTCTTCCTTCGATATGTGCTAATATTTGCTCTTTAAAACCATTTCTGAAATGCACAACGAGCGCGCTAGCGACCCGAGTTTCAGGGCAATTTTGCGGCTTGCTTTGTTTTTGTTTCTGTCTTAACTAACCGAGCATGGAATTCCCTTTGTCTGCAATCACAAATTGCTTTGTATCTAGGTGTCAATGAAAAGTAGCGAGTTCTATTGTAACATTACCTGTCCTTGTTACTGGGTGTCCCAAAAAAAAGTTCCGACGTTTGATTGAGTACAGAGAAAAATGTTTTTAATATGGTAATTTCTATTCATTCTAGTTACGTGCTAGATATTTCAACTTACAGTTTGGCATATCGTAGGAAGAAATTAGTAATCTGAAAATGGAGTTATGAGCTCTAACATTTCACTTTCATGTTCAAGGCAAAACCAGAGAGATTATTACGCCTTCCTGCTTCGTGATGGTGGGGACTCCCTCGATGAGCAACACAAAAATTAGTTGACAATTCGTTCACTACCTTGACGTCCCGAGCGGGCAGAAATTTTATTCACAAGAGACACGTTGCTTTTTAATTGGACAGAATTTAGATTTATATCATTTTTTATTTTGTGAATTAGCCTATGGTGTCATGAATTGAAACAAATAGGTCTTGGGAAAACTGTTTGCAGCTGTTATTGTTGCTTTGTGCTAACTGGGAATTTCAAATGGGAATTTTTACTGTTTCACGGTTTCACGGCACGGAGCGGAGTAGAATAAACTGTCTTTTCTTAACTAAAGAATAGTTTCAATTGCTTTTTCGACCTGCCATGGCAAAGTATAAACTTTGTATTTTCCCCCGACACCTATTAGATTCGATTTTCAGACCTTTAAACTCTTGCACGTCGTCAAGGCAATGAAACAAAGTGCCATCCCAGTTTTTGTGTTGCTCATCCGGAGATTCCCCCTCCACCGCGATGATGCAGGAGGGCGTACTAATTTCTCTGGTTTTGATTTCAACATGAAGATGCGATGTTAGGACTAATAACTCCATCTTCAGATTACTGATTTCTTCCTACGATATGCCAAACTGTAAGTTGAAATGTCCAGCATGTACCTAGAATGAATAGAAATTGCCAGATAACGAGCTTTTTTGTCTACGTTCAATCAAACGCCGGAACTTTTTTTTGGGACACTCGGTATACCATTCAAATCTTCACTAGCAATCATTTGGTTGCAAGATGCCTTAACTTGTGGCTCTGTTTTTCATTTTCTTCATCTTTTTTATGTTATGACCTCTGGGTAGACAAACTATTTTGCTCCTTGGGGTATCGTCTCTGTGGTAGGGTACCGTTAGCTGTATGTATAGTAATTAGTCATCATGTATCGTAAATTTTTAATGGAATTATAAAAAAATTGATTTAAAGGCTTGAACAGAATTTCAGGTACTTTTAAGAAACGTTTTCTTTCTTTCGGTCTTTCGTTATCTTCTCCGCAGAACGACAGGATTTATTCCTCCGCATGTACATATTAGTTGCAGTGTTCCACCATAAAAGCACACCAGCAGTGTCTTACTACCCAAGGTTAAACGGTTGATAAAATGTTGAAGACTTACCAAGGAAACCGCCACTGGGTCCTAATTCCTCCACAAGGATGTTCTTCGATCCCTTTGGTATTTTTACGATTTCGTATGTGTCTAAAAGAGAAGGATTGTTTGAAGTCAGAACCCACCAATTGATAACCCAGTTTATATTGATTTGAAGCAAAAGAAATATTTGACCAGGGGTGGAAAAAATAGCAGACCACAGCACCAATGGTCCCAGAAATTCTTTCAAGTCTCCAGAAAGAAAAGAAAGAAGAAAGGAAAAGGAATAAAGACAGACTAGCAAAAAATGGAAAGTTAATTTTACGCAAAAAGCTACAGTTTCTCTTTACTTATTGCCGTTATTATACAAATTTAGGCTGTTACAAGACCAAGCGAATTTTAGACGAAAGATGCAGTTTATAAGTCTGGAATTGGTCAGCTCAAAAATGAACAAAATTTGCCCAACTAGCATCTTTTATGATTGTGATTAAAGATTGATGATCAGTCTTAAAATTCTGTCCAATTCATTGCATGTCATGACCTGTTAAAAAATGGATACTTTCTTGAAGCGATTCTCACAGAAATTTTTTTCAAGACTTTGTTTTGGTCTCAGAAATTAAAATATTTTTTCCACCCCTGTTTGACAGGAAAGGCAACAAGGAATATCGGTTGAGCAAGAATACTTTCTGATAAAAGCCTGTGAATAGACGTTTTGGTACTATTAGTCAAGTCAACGAACAACCTCGTTCCCAAGGGTAGCTGTTGTTGTCAAATTTTGGCAGATTTTGATCGGAATATTTGAATCCCATATTCAACATTTCGAAATGCGTTCCGGCATGGTTCGAGCAGATTCAAAAACCCACACAAAAATCAACAAAAATTTGCTTCCGGGAAATATTGACGAGAGGTATTTTCAAACAACGCTATACGTCTGTTGAGACCATAATAAGTGTTTGGAAACTTGAAAATCTTTGAACCTTTTGCCACAAAATCGGATATAATGACGAGAAAGAGCTTGATGAGTAGATTCTGAGTTATGATTTTGATTTGCTCATTCATGAAAGTTTATTAATTTTGCGCGATCGTCCGCCACTTATCTCTCAGCAATCTTCTATTCCCTTAGCTCTGTTTTAGGTATTGTCCTCCGGGCTTACCTCATTATTGATTTTTCACGTAGGATTTGCAAACAACGCATTTTTGGTAGTTTATTGTCTTTATGGATATAAATTTAGCCTCGTGCTTTAGGAAACTTGGTATTCTGATGATGAAGCACAGCTTTGCTTCGAAACGTCAATTGTAATTCAACATGGCCTAGTCTTTTAATTAATAATAACTTCTCGGATTTGTCACATGGATTTGTCATAACTATTTACTTGGATTTGTCTTGGAATGAAATAATAACACAATGAAAATGATTCTTGTCGCAATTCTTGCTCTTTGCTTCCTCATTAAACTCCGTTTTCCTGCTGATACACCGATTCTGAGTTATGTAATCATTTGTAAATTTCATGAGGTCAGGTAAGACAAAATAGGTTAAAGTTTGTTTTACCCATTTCAAGTCATATGACAAAACTCTTGGAAAGTTTCAGTATCATACCGGGTGAATCAGAAAAAAGAATCCCCGTTTGAAAGGTCACGGCTCCCTGGATATCAAGACAATGGTATCGGCAAGCATATAGTTTAATGGTAGAAATTTNCGCCACTTATCTCTCAGCAATCTTCTATTCCCTTAGCTCTGTTTTAGGTATTGTCCTCCGGGCTTACCTCATTATTGATTTTTCACGTAGGATTTGCAAACAACGCATTTTTGGTAGTTTATTGTCTTTATGGATATAAATTTAGCCTCGTGCTTTAGGAAACTTGGTATTCTGATGATGAAGCACAGCTTTGCTTCGAAACGTCAATTGTAATTCAACATGGCCTAGTCTTTTAATTAATAATAACTTCTCGGATTTGTCACATGGATTTGTCATAACTATTTACTTGGATTTGTCTTGGAATGAAATAATAACACAATGAAAATGATTCTTGTCGCAATTCTTGCTCTTTGCTTCCTCATTAAACTCCGTTTTCCTGCTGATACACCGATTCTGAGTTATGTAATCATTTGTAAATTTCATGAGGTCAGGTAAGACAAAATAGGTTAAAGTTTGTTTTACCCATTTCAAGTCATATGACAAAACTCTTGGAAAGTTTCAGTATCATACCGGGTGAATCAGAAAAAAGAATCCCCGTTTGAAAGGTCACGGCTCCCTGGATATCAAGACAATGGTATCGGCAAGCATATAGTTTAATGGTAGAAATTTTCAAATCTACTATAAAATTTACCTGACTGCGCCACAACACCACTCAAAAGAAATAAACAAATTTGAATACTAACTTCTTGCAGAATATGGTTTCAGATCTTTCCCAGTTACCATCCCGCAGCTCGACCCATCTCCTCCACATATTCCACATCTATCTGCTACGGCTCCTGATTCTAAGTTCAGATCACAACCAACTTCCTGAAGAAAGAAAACAAAAGAAAAATAACGATTGACGCTCAAAAAAGGGGGGGGTATCACCGGAATTCCCACAGTAGTTCTCATTGTTTCCAAGCAATTCTCTTTGTTTCCAATTTTCAAATTCCATAATCTTTACAAAATCAAATTTTTCCCTCCCAGAGCAAAATTGATTGAATTCTCGCCAAACAAAATTGCACAACTGCCATTGATTTAAACGAAGAGCAGGCTAATCATGCCAAAGATTTCGTACACTTTTATGCGAATCCTAAAGAATCTTTAAAAAAATAAAAAAAAATCTCGAAAAATCATGTAAAGATTAAAAATCTTCACAACATGGTAAAATCCTAAAAATCCCTTATTAGAGATGTTCAAGAATCTAAAAAAAGTCCCAGAAATCTCCCCCAACAACTGATGCAAATTTTGCAAAACATCTTCGACAACTCTTTGAAAATCTTAAAGAGAATCAACGGAGATAAAAGCCCCGCGCGGAATGAGTATGGGTATTCTATTATTAGGCTATTGTATTTGATGATTTCGAGACGTTCATGGGTATTGTTTAGCAAGAGGAACAATAAGGTGCGTAGGATTTTTTATTTTTCCTATTTATAGATTGCCTCTACTCAGCTCCGGTCATTCACTTTAAAATTGTTTAACTCCTTTAAGAATCTTGCAAAACGTTGAAAAATCTTGAGAATCTTTGAAAACCTCAAATATCCAAAAATCTCAAACAATGCTAGAAATCTTAAAAGTGCCTAAAAATCTTTGAAAGATCTGAGAGATTTCAAAATCTCGAACACAAATCTTGGAATGACTTAGCCCTCAGATTTAAAGACAATTTCTTGACACATATAAACAATAATTAGCTTACCGTTCGAACATTTCTGATGCATCTGTCCTCACTATTAGCCACAGCTTGGGTACCATCTTCCACCCAACCCTGTTTAGTCCAATCACAAATCAAAACACATGGTGTAGTGTCTAAAATGATTAAAAACCAGTTAATAAAATTATGTCTTTAACTGCTTAACGCAGATACACAGAAGAAAATAAGCAGTTTTGAAATGTGGATGTATCGAAAAATGCTTAAGATCACATACACAAGTCACACTACAAATGAAGAGGTTTTAAAACACGTCAATGAGAAAAGTTTGTCACTAGAGAAGAACATAAAAATGAGAAAAACGCAATATTTTGGTCATTTGATAAGAAAAGACAAATTGCAAAAACTTTTATTGGAAGGAAGGGTATGTGCAAAAAGAACAAGGGGACGTCCCCGTAAAACGTGGATGAAGAACATCATGGAATGGACAAAGTTAAACTTTGAGCAATGCATAAGAGGTGCTGAAGACCGTGACTACTGGAGAGGAGTAACGACGAATCTTCCAGATTGAAGAAGTCACCGAATGATGATGAATAAAATCATAGGGCCTGTTTTAACAAACATGCCCTGCACGTGCCACCCCTTGGTTGGTTTCTGATGTCGCCATTTTCATAGGCCATCAAATGGCAAAAATAAAGGACCAACCAACAGATGGCACGTGCAATGCATGCTGGTCAAAACAGACCTTATAAATGGAAATTAAAGGCGGCATACGATTTCTTATGTTAGCATTTGAGAGCTGAGAGCTGGGAACACCACAGCCGGACAATGAATTAACTAGCGTCCTAAATCTCACATCAAATATTTGTAATGTTCGCCAAACTGCCACAATTTTGCAACTTTTCTTTGTAATCACCACTTTCCTCAGCAACCATTTAATTTCAGTGATTGCTTAAATGTGGTGGGTCGCAAACATAGCATGGTAAATGTGGTGCGATTTTTACTTGCAGGCACATCTTGCACTTGGATCTGCACTCGCATGCTCAACATATCTTTAATGAGCCCTGCTTCAGAGAGGTTGTAGTTGCAACGAAATATCAGTTCAGGGGAGCGAAACTGCACGAAAATAATGAGTCTATTAGTGACTTGCACTAAGAATAAATGATGAGATGAGTAGAAGCTTAATTTCTCACTTTCAATTTGCACTGATTTTTTACCAATCTTTTCACATTGTTCCAGCCTGTGCGTCTTAGTTCCAGCTGGACATTTCTGTGTGAAGAGAAAACATTGGTTCAATCAATGAGGACAGATTTTGTAAGACAATAGCATCAGCTGCTTTTGATTGACACCACAATTCAAAGCGATTAGCAATCGCAGACAAGGGAAAACCTCTCAACCAGTAATTCAAAACAAGTAAAGCCGCAAAAGTTTCTCTGAAACCCAGGTAGCTAGCTCGCTCGTTGCGCATTCCAGAAATTGTTTTTAAGAGCAAACATAAGGATAGATCGAAAGAAGAAGGATATATGTACACATCTGCCTCTGGCATTTAATTTGTTTGGTTCAAAAGCCGATTGGGAGGCGATTCAATTCTCTTGTTTNACGAGGACAGATTTTGTAAGACAATAGCATAAGCTGCTTTTGACTGACACCGCCATTCAAAGCGATTTGCGATCGCAGACAAAGGAAATTCTCTCAACCAGCAATTCAAAACAAGCAAAGCCGCAAAAGTTTCTCTGAAACCCAGGTAGCTAGCTCACTCGTTGTGCATTCCAGAAATTGTTTTTAAGAGCAAACATAAGCATAGATCGAAAGAAGAAGGATATATCTACACATCTACCTCAGGCATTTAATTTGTTTGGTTCAAAAGCCGATTGGGAGGCGATTCAATTCTCTTATTTTTTTGGGTGTAATTAAAACACTTACTGCTCAGCTTCTGAACCAAAGAAATAAAATGCCCGAGCTAGATGTGTAGATAAATCCTTCTTCTTCAACAAAGCAACTCGTGTTATTGTGTTGCAAAATCTGCCCTTGTTGGTTCAATCTACTTTGGGCCCTGTTACGCGGAGACTACGAGGAGACTCATTATCCAAAAGAAGAAACGCACTAAGGAGCAAAAGCTTGCTACTGTGGTTTACAGATTTCTGAAACTGTTTTCTGGAATTCACCTTTACGTCAAACCAAACTTTGTTGTAAGATAGTCTTAAAAAGCATTGCTTGGTCTGATGTATGTGAAATCTGAATGAAAACAGCTGAGACTTATCTGATTTTCGGAATCTAAATAAACAAAAACAAACAGAGTGAAATAGTAAACGAATAACTTACATGCATGTTACATGTCTTGTAAAAATTCTTGGTTATACCTTCACACGCTTTACCACCATGGAAAGGCCTGTGAAAGATAAAAATTCAACGATTCAATATAATACCGGGTGAGCCTGAAAAAAGTTCTCACTTTCAAAAATTCGTAGCACCACAAGTACTTCATGGATTTGAATGATTCAAATTCTAGTTAAAAGCCAAAAAATCAAAGTATTTTTGTGATTTTTCTCGTCTTCTTACGAGCACTGCAAATATAGGTAAATTCAACTTTACAAAAATTTCATGTTTTCAAAATGACTGAAAAAGGGCCTAAAATACTTGATCAAATCGTTAGGACTCTCCTAACACAGAACAATACACACGAGCTTCTCACCTCTCTCAAGAGTAATAAGACATCGAGTCTCAAACAGATACTAAAGATTTTCAATCCCATGGCAATAGATGTGCAGACGATATGTCTCACCTATGAGAAATTGCTTTTTCTCTGTTGTTCTGAGCGAGGAGTCCATTATGATTTGATCATGTATTTTAGGCCTTTTTCAGTCATTTTGCAACCACAAAGTTTATATGAATTTGAATTCACCAATTTTTCCAATGCTTGTAGTAAGGCGAGAAAAATCACAAAAATACTTTGATCTTTTGGCTGTCAAGCAAATATTGATTTATTCCAATCCATGCAGTACTCTTGATGCTATGAATTTTCAAAAGTGGGAACCTTTTTCTGGCTCACCCGGTATGGTTTATTTAAGATCCATTTGCATCATGGTTAAAACGCCCCGAAAACATCCTTTGGATTTACACTTTCCATAAAATATAGTTTGTTTAAGTCCCATTTGATTTATTGCTAAAGCGTGCTTTGGATCAATCTGGTTCATGAAAGCAAGGGCAAATTTCTAAAACAAATATTCAGATGCCCTAAAAAGACAAAGAAATTCGCCTTTCTGAAGGATAGATTTCACACATCTGAGTGCACTCAATCAAATCAAAATAAAGAGAGAAAGCTAAACATTATGATCGGTTGCGTCGAAAGTGTGAAATCTATTCTTGAGTCTGCCAAATCACTTTGTCTTAAACAAAATCAAAACTGTATCCTTTATTTTACAAAGTTTACACTTGCTGAACAAGGGCAGATTTTGTAATACAATAGCATAAGTTGCTTTTGTTGACACCTCAATTCAAAGTGATTAGCGATCACAGACAAAGGAAATTCTCTCAACCAGTAATTCAAAACAAACAAAGCCGCAAATGTTTCTTTGAAACCCAAGTAGCTAGCTCGCTCGTTGTGCATTCCAGAAATTGGTTCTAAGGGCAAACATGAGCATAGATCGAAAGAAGAAGGATGCATCCACACATCTGCCGCGGGCATTTTATTTGTTTGGTTCACAAGCCGTTTAGGAGGCGATTCAATTCTCTGATTTTTTTGGGTGTTATCAAAACATTTACTGCTCAGCTTCAGGACCAAAGAAATGAAATGCCCGCGGCAGATGTATAGATATATCCTTCTTCTTTCGATCTATGCTCAT
>REGL01000407.1:98597-122148 GCA_004194395.1 Aurelia aurita complex sp. Pacific | reverse complement strand
CAAATTTGGTCTCCTGAAGGCCATAACTCCATAATTTTCAACGGATTTTTAAGGGGATGGTAGCAAACTTTAATTGAATATCTGAAGAGCAACATTATAGAAAAGTTTAGCGAGAACCATTTGCCGTTTTGTCACAATCTTCAGGCAAACGGAGCACAATTTTTTAGGGACACCCTGCATAATATGGTGGAAAGCAGAAAGCTGAGGCCCTGTTGCTTAACGATTTAGAAATCTGGTGGTGTTGTAGCCTCAAATATAATAAATGCCACCATTTTGAAAACAATCAAGATGTCCTAGAAATTCTAAGTTAGAATTGCTAGAAAGTTTCCTAACAAGGTAACAGAATTTAGCATCGCTTTTTTAAAAATTTGAGCCACATGCTAACTACGAAATCTTAGAAAAAGAAGGCGGAGAAGGTAACCTTGTTTCCTTACCTTGTTTGGTCCACATTTGGTCCCGTGGGCTGCAGGGAAAGTAGTACGATCACATAAGGCTCTTGTGCCGGGCCTGAAGCAGGATAGATAACTACATTTTTCCTGAAAGAGAAAAGGGCAGTCACAAAACAGAGACAAAACATTTTGGCTTGTGGACACGAGAATCTCAGGACAAAAAAGTAGATAAATTTTGTCTCAAATTAGCTGTCATGTGAAATGTCTGCGAATAAAAACGATCAAAGTGCCTTGCATAATAGCAAATTTGTATGATTTGAAACAGGCATTGTGAAAGAAGAAGCCAAAATATACAGTATAAGACATACATACTGTAACTAAGACAGATACTGCAACTAAAAATCCAGCACGGTAATCTATCAACAGTCTGTCTCAATTAGATGTGTTACTGCCATTCTCGAGTGAACTTGCTGGTTTTCCAGCTGGTTTTCTTGCAGCTATAAGTACCGGGTGAGCCAGAAAAAAGTTCCCACTTTTGAAAATTCATAGCATCAAGAGTGCTGGATGGATTGGAATGAATCAATATTTGCTTAACAGCCAAAGGATCGAAGTATTTTGTGATTTTTCTCACCCTGTTACAAGCATTGAAAAAATTGGTAAATTCAAATTTAGAAAAACTTTGTGGTTGCAAAATGATCGAAAAAGGCCTAAAATACATGATCAAATCATAAAGGACTCCTCGCTCAGAACAACAGAGAAAATGCAATTTCTCATGGGTGAGAGCTATCGTCTGCACATTTATTGCCATGAGATTGAAAATCTTTAGCATCTGTTTGAGAATCTATGTCTTATTACTCTGGAGAGAGGTGAAACGCCCGTGCGTATTGTTCTCTGTGAGGAGAGTGCTAACGATTTGATCTAGTGTTTTAGGCCCTTTTTCAATCATTTTGAAAACATGAAATTTGTGTAAAGTTGAATTTACCTACCGGGTGTCCCAAAAAAAGTACTCCTGTTTAAGATATCACAAAAAATTGATTATCAAACCTTTTATAAAATTTCATTTTTGAGTTGCTTTGTCAAAGACCCAAACATATTCATAGATGATCACATGTTTGCTTTTGATACAGCAAGGTAGAAAAATTACACGTTAAAAACCCATATTTTGAGCTATAGTTTTTAAGAAAAATACTCAATCTTTCCCAAGAGCCCAAATTTTCAGATTTTTTATCATCAATGAAGTCTCCAATGATAGTGCCCATTTCTTTCTGTCATTTATGACCACACTAGAAGTTTTACATGCACAAAGAAATTGACCTGGCAATCATCAGTGCTTTTCTGCAGTATGATTCAAAACCAGGTAGCCCGAAAAAGAGCTAAATTTGCTCATTTTTATACCAATTACAAGAACAGCTTTGTTTTGGAAAATAATTTGGTCCTTGATATACTTGACAAAAAAAGAAAAATTGAGGATCGGCCGTGTAATCAAATTTTGGTGATTTTTCAAACAGGAGTACTTTTTTTTGGGACACCCGGTATATTTGCAATGCTCGTAAGAAGACGAGATAAATTACAAAAATATTTTTATCTTTTGGCTTTTAACTAGAATTTGAATCATTCAAATCCATGTAGTACTTGTGGTGCTACGAATTTTAGAAAGTGGGAACTTTTTTCTGGCTCACCCGGTAGTCTAAATAAGAATCTGAGTCGAATGATATTTTGATACATTTGTGGAATTTTCGAGTGTACATACACAAAAGTGATATGAGTTCTAACGCCAACTGGTAGGTCTATTGAGGCTAAAATTTATTTTAGGTAAAATGCGGCTAAAAATACTGATCGATTCGGACGATCCCTAACCAGTTGAATCTTTAGAAGAAAACGTAAAAGTTTACTTTTTTGCAATGGGCTGATCCTTCTCCATATTGGATCTTACATTGCCTGTCGCCATTGTAAATTTGGCCATAATGCTGAAAGGAAACATTGGTCAAGTGCTTTGATGGTTTATCATCCAAACAGGCAGATCTTTTCGAATCTCTGAAAAGAAAAGACAAATTGGTGAACGGGAAATTAAATCTGTATAGCTTGGATTCAAATAAGGGAATATTTCTCCAGGAGGTGGGCTTTGGAGTTTCACGGGTTGCGGTGTTGGTATATTTTTTGGCTCAGATTTCGGTTTTTATGCAAATCCATAGTTTTCGGGGTTTTCCAAGTGATACGTTTCGTGTAGTCGATTGAAGATCGAAAAATCGGCTTTCGAATCCTTGAAACGACGAGGAAGAGTCACCGAATGCGAAAGAATTGGAAATAATGGAGTAATTCTTGCGAAAATTTAATTTGAATAAAAACAAAATTTTTGTTCAAAAGTGACCTGAATTGGGTATAAAATAACGTTAGATAAATTTNGGGCTGATCCTTGTCCATATTGGATCTTACATTGCCTGTCGCCATTGTAAATTTGGCCATAATGCTGAAAGGAAACATTGGTCAAGTGCTTCGATGGTTTATCATCCAAACAGGCAGATCTTTTCGAATCTCTGAAAAGAAAAGACAAATTGGTGAACGGGAAATCAAATCTGTATAGCTTGAATTCAAATAAGGGAATATTTCTCCAGGAGGTGGGCTTTGGAGTTTCACGGGTTGCGGGGTTGGTATATTTTTTGGCTCAGATTTCGGTTTTTTATGCAAATCCATAGTTTTCAGGGTTTTCCAAGTGATACGTTTCGTGTAGTCGATAGAAGATCGAAAAATCGGCTTTCGAATCCTTGAAACAACGAGGAAGAGTCACCGAATGCGAAAGAATTGGAAATAATGGAGTAATTCTTGCGAAAATTTAATTTGAATAAAAACAAAATTTTTGTTCAAAAGTGACCTGAAGTGGGTATAAAATAACGTTAGATAAATTTGTCTATGAAGGTGTTGTGGCGCAGTGGTGTAATCCTCTGACTTTGCAGCCAGAACAGTCAGGCGAACAGGGTTTGATACCCGGTAGAGCCCCACCACTTAAGCGTCATGACTTCTATGATCCCAGCGCTTGGCGCTAAAAACTGCAACTTCACTTCAATCTTGATCTTGACCTTCACCTTCACTTCACTTTTCTATTTGTTGTGACACCTTGAAAACCTCAGCTATAGTCTTTCACTGTAGCTACAGTCTTCAAAATGAGTTAAGAACTTTGGGCAATACTTACTCTAAATACTTTTGGAGAATAGCAGAACTACATTTAGACCATTCAAAACCCTTTCCGCCATTGCTGTTTCCAGACGACATGACATATTCACCATCAGGGCATGTTTCATATCCACCTTTCTCTCCGTCATGATCTAAGCCAAGACTGAAAAAAAATGACTTGTTTATGAGTGTCCTAAGTTGGATTATAGTGTCATATAACATATGGCTCACTAGCCTGCGTGCAGACTCGACAATCCTAGGTTTGTAGTTGTACAGGAAATATAGAGCCCTCTTCTGTCTTATTGCACAGACCTCGCAAGTTCGGTCTGTACTTTTAAGACCTCGGGCTTTGTATTTTCCTGTACAACACAAACCGGTTAGTATGCGCATAGTACAGAGAAGAACACAAATATAGTAAATACTATGAATTTAGTCGTCCCACTCTGACATTACACCCATTATGCCATAGGAAAATAATAGCAATTAAGCTTACTTGTGACCGATCTCGTGTGTTGCGACCAAGAAGCTCATCAACCCATATCTTTCATCAACAACAGATGCACTTGACGACCTTCCACACATCCCAACACTTGCCAAGCCTGTTGTGAGTAGACAGATACATTTTTTAATTNTCGCAAGTTCGGTCTGTACTTTTAAGACCTCGGGCTTTGTATTTTCCTGTACAACACAAACCGGTTAGTATGCGCATAGTACAGAGAAGAACACAAATATAGTAAATACTATGAATTTAGTCGTCCCACTCTGACATTACACCCATTATGCCATAGGAAAATAATAGCAATTAAGCTTACTTGTGACCGATC
Source organism: Aurelia aurita complex sp. Pacific (assembly GCA_004194395.1). Classification (NCBI taxonomy): domain Eukaryota; kingdom Metazoa; phylum Cnidaria; class Scyphozoa; order Semaeostomeae; family Ulmaridae; genus Aurelia; species Aurelia aurita complex sp. Pacific. The sequence goes on along the minus strand of REGL01000407.1, from coordinate 117,767 downwards.
TCGTGTGTTGCGACCAAGAAGCTCATCAACCCATATCTTTCATCAACAACAGATGCACTTGACGACCTTCCACACATCCCAACACTTGCCAAGCCTGTAGTGAGAAGACAGATACATTTTTTAATTCGCGGTTTGCATCAACCGTGATCAACTTCCATTTCATTATTTTCACAAACACAGATTTCTAGCAACCGAAGATTTCAAAGAGAATTTTTGAGATGCAACTTGGAGGCTCGTACTGCCGGAAAATATCTTTCATTTGTCTGTATTCCCTGTGGAAGGAAAGCTAAGAGACTTTGAAAATTGGCAAGAATAATTTTGATATCCTAATTTTCTTCTGGTCTGCTGCACGGAAACAAAGGCTTCAACGTAATTTGGGTCATTCCAAATAAGAACAACAGATGCCTGTCAGGTGATGTCTTCAAAATTCCTTCTAATTTTCACCAAATGCATCCAAGCATCAGAGAACCTCAGAAAAAAAATTTTTCAGCAAGATATCTCATTTGGTTCAGGTTTTTTTAGATCAATTGAATATTTTGCCAATTGATGCAAATGTGTGTTTTTTCACGAGGTAGCAAATTCAACTTCAATTATATGAAAATCAAAATTTCCTATCCTAACTATTTCTGCACTTAGTTACAGCACACTGTAAATGCTTTTGAAAATTTGAAGTTTTGGGAAATTGAAGGCCAACATATTTGTAGAATATGGCTTCAAAGTTTGAACCAAGTGTGATTTTGACCCTAAAATGTGACTGTGGAAGGGGTTTCAGTGTTGGTTTTCTGATCGATAAATGTCATTTTTCGTTACAGTGTGCCAAAGATCAGGCACAGCACGGCATTGATTTGATTCCCGGTAAAAAGATATGCGCTCGGTGTTTCAGTGAGTTGGCAAAGATTAAAGACGATAAGACAGGGGCCAACACTGAAAACGTTGCTGATGCGGACCAGGATTATGCAGAATGCAGTACTGAGCTAGTAAATGCTGCTATGAATACTTTAGGCTGCTCTCCAATGAAAACAGTGCGCTCTGACCGCCTCCATAGTTATGGAAAAAGAAAGATTGCCGAGGCTAGCAATGCCATTGCTGACACAATAGCAAATGCTCTTCAAGATCAATCCTTAGGAGCCCCTCATGATGATGAAACTTGTGGTGACTGTGGGGAGCTAATGAAAGGAATCAAAGCAAAGATTGATAACGCTGTGAATCATAAAGAGAAACTCCAATTGTTGACCCTTATTCCCGATAGCTGGTCCCACGAATATGCGGCAGATTATTTCAAGGTTGCAGTCCATTCTGTAAGGCAAGCACGGGAATTAAAGCGAACTGGTGGGGTATTATGTCTACCAGAAAAGGATAAAAGAGTTGGAATTACCGAAGAAGTCCGCCAAAAAATCATTTCGTTCTTTGAAGATGATGAAATAAGTCGGTTGTGCCCTGGCAAAAAGGACTATGTTCGTGTAAAAGATGGTACTGGCAAGAAGATTAAAATGCAAAAACGACTACTTTTGGGTAACCTCAAAGAAATTTACCTACAATTTAAGAAAGAAAACATGGAGAAGGTTGGATTTTCCACCTTCTGCAATCTTAGACCAAAGTGGTGCGTCACTGTGGGAAGCAGTGGCACTCATTCTGTATGCGTCTGTACAGCACACCAGAATGTTAAGCTTATGATAGCCGCAATTGATCACAAACTTTATTATCGAGATTTACTTTCGATTGTAGTATGCGACATCGAAAGAAAGGACTGCATGCTTAATAGATGCAGTGACTGTCCAGGTACTGTGCAATTGAAAAGTTTAGTAGAGGAAAAGTTGAGAGAAAGGTATGACGAACGCGATACTATANGAAAACATGGAGAAGGTTGGATTTTCCACCTTCTGCAAGCTTAGACCAAAGTGGTGCGTCACTGTGGGAATCAGTGGCACTCATTCTGTATGCGTCTGTACAGCACACCAGAATGTTAAGCTTATGATAGCCGCAATTGATCACAAACTTTATTATCGAGATTTACTTTCGATTGTAGTATGCGACATCGAAAGAAAGGACTGCATGCTTAATAGATGCAGTGACTGTCCAGGTACTGTGCAATTGAAAAGTTTAGTAGAGGAAAAGTTGAGAGAAAGGTATGACGAACGCGATACTATAAAATTTAAGAAATGGGTGAGCACAGATAGGAGCAACTTAGAGTCAGAAGAACTAGACTTTGACGAATTTGTTGAGGAAGTCGTAACAAAACTATCTGAATTAAAGGCACACCATTATGTAGCACAACACCAATGCAAGTATTTCAAGGATATCAAAAATTCAATAGGCGTTAACGAGTGTGTCATCGTTCTTGATTTTGCTGAAAATTATTCTTTCGTCGTACAAGATGCTATTCAAAGTTTCCACTGGAATAATTCACAGGCAACAATTCATCCCTTTGTAATTTATTACAAGGATCAAGAATCAGGCTCTTTAAAAAGTATGTCAATGGCCTGCATTAGTGATCACAAAGAACATAACACTGTCACAGTATATGGGTTTTTGCAAGTTGTGCTGAGATACGTACGTGATAACCTGCCATTAATTGGCAAGGTTGTTTATTTCAGTGATGGATGTGGGGGACAATATAAAAACTATAAAAACCTTGCCAACCTGTACTTTCATAAGGATGATTTCGGTTTAGAAGCTGAATGGCATTTCTTTGCTACCTCACATGGTAAAAATGCATGTGATGGAGTGGGGGGGACGATCAAAAGAACGGCGGCATATCACAGTCTCCAACGGCCAATAGATCAACAAATTTTAACGCCAAGGCAGCTGTTTGATTTTTGCGCAAGTAAGATCGAAGGGATCAAATGCTTCTATGTCTGTTCCCGTGACATCGAAAGAAACAGGTTGTTTCTAGAGAAAAGATTTTCGGAGAGTAAAAGAATACCTGGGACAAGGTCCTATCATTCATTTGTTCCGGTAGGAAAAGGAAAATTTCGAATGTCCAGGGTATCTGGTGACAATGAAAATGAGACTCAGAGTTCTATCGGTGATCAATCAGGAGAGATATCAATTGAATCGATAAAAGTTGGAGCGTACGTAGCCTGCGTATACGATAGAGATTGGTTTGTTGGTGCTATATTGGATGTCTCCGCTGAGCACAGTGAAGTTAGGGTTAAATTCATGCACCCGAAAGGTCCAGCAAAGAAATTCATTTGGCCAGCGATAGATGATTGCAATTGGATCCCTGTTTGGCACCTTCTCAAACTCATGTCTTGCCCAGGAACAACGTCCACAGGCCGCTCCTACATGTACTCAAAAACTGAACTCGATGAGGTGGATATTAACTTTCGAAGGCTTCTCAGATGAATCAATATAGTAAAGGTACAGTAAACCATTTTGTTTCCAATCTTGTATTTTCACATGATATTTGATCTTTCGAAAAATCCTATGCCAATAGACGCCAGTTCGGTCTTGGAAAGATACGCGTATGAGGATACCCCCTGTTTTGAACAACTATAGCACAACCACAAAATGTATCTATATTTGAATGAAATCAATTTATTCAGTGCTGCCACTCTTGATTTGCAATTTCCACCTACTGCGCATGCGATTTTCTCCTACAGCCCCCTACGCTAAATTTCTTTATTTCCCCTACATTTCCCTACATTTTTGCAAATTCCCCTACGTTTTCACCTGTTTCCGTACACAAAAGCCGTGATTTTGAGTTGATAATGACACAATTAGCACTTTCGATCTCAAAAGATTAATTTCGGACTATAACGATTTCAGAGAGCCACATTCGATCTTGACGTCCCAAGAGCATGGAAGAATATCTGACGATTGTTGACATATTGACCAATCCTCGTCCTATTGTTCTGTTACCTGTTTCTGTTGTTATTTTCCAAAGCTGTTGAAAACTGTGCTTATTGAACAAAATCCCCCTACAAACCCTCATTTTCCCCGTAGGTTTCCCCTACAACCTACCAAAGCATATTTCCCCCTACTGTAGGGGAATTCCCCTACGAGTGGTAGCACTGAATTTATTACACAACTATCGTAAAAGGATTTCTTCTGAAAGAAAAGCGTAAATAATTGCACCATAAAAAAAGTCCGACGCAAAAATTGTCATTCATCATGTCACAACCTCCATGTTGACAAATGTTGGTATTTGACACCCTTCCAGACCCCGTTTGGCTTTCAAATTTGCAAGAGTATTAGTTCTAAGGTGCAGGAGTCCATGTAAAAAATTGCAGCACTGTACCTCCTTGGGACACAAGATTTTTAGCCCGTTGAAGTTGGCCGAATTTAGCCATTTTGAGCGTGCACCCATATTGATAGAGCTATTGTCATCATGTCAGAACAAATTTTTTTTGGTTTCTACAATTTTTCAGAACTTTTGCAGGTGCACATTTGGATGACATGAATAGCTATTTTCAGTGTTGCAAGATTTTTGCAACATGCCCTTTGGAAATATGGAGAAATTGGCTTTTAGGCAAAAATTGAGAGACTTAGCAACCCCCTGGATTGAGGAATTTTGTGAAAAGCATTTGGTCGTTTGCAATATAGCATTGGGGGTAGATCAAAATTCTATTCCATGAATCTGAAAAGCGCCATGACATTTATCGATCAGAAAACCAACACTGAAACCCCTTCCACAGTCACATTTTAGGGTCAAAATCACACTTGGTTCAAACTTTGAAGCCATATTCTACAAATATGTTGGCCTTCAATTTCCCAAAACTTCAAATTTTCACAAGCATTTACAGTGTGCTATAACTAAGTGCAGAAATAGTTAGGATAGGAAATTTTGATTTTCATATAATTGAAGTTGAATTTGCTACCTCGTGAAAAAACACACATTTGCATCAATTGGCAAAATATTCAATTGATCATAAAACCTAAACCAAATGAGATATCTTGCTGAAATTTTTTTTCTGAGGTTCTCTGATGCTTGGATGCATTTGGTGAAAATTAGAAGGAATTTTGAAGACATCACCTGACAGGCATCTGTTGTTCTTATTTGGAATGACCCATTTGGTAGTTCTCAGTCAACGTATATTGCGCGGTTGGTGCAATCGGTGGCTTTCGTTTCTTCACTTTCGCATGCAGTTAACACTTGTTTGCATTAACGTGTCTGTTTCAACCAGCGAGAAAAGTGTTTTTGGCCCTTTTTCAGGCATTTCGCAAGTTCAAAATTTTCGTAAAGTCGAATTTACCAATATCTTCAGTGCTCACAAAAGACACCCCCTCCCCCAGTAACGACCCCGCAGGACATTAGGAATACAGCGGGGAAGTTATGAAATAAGACATTTTCAGCGGGATTGAAAATATCATGACAGGGAAAGAATATTTTCGGCTGTTATCTATGATGGAACTTGTATAATTTTTGAGGGGGAAACAAAATTTAAATGGGGAAACAACAGAAACAAGGCGGGGAAAACGTTTAACCTCAAATTCAGCGGGGAAACATATTTCCTTGGCGGGGCATCCTTCTACCTTGGCGAGGCATCGCTTCGACGGGGTCGTTACAGGGGGGCGTTAAAAGTGCCAGAAACGTTGACTTCGCTCTTTCTGCTTTTAACTGGAATTTGAATCATTCGAATCTGTCGAGAGCATAGGTTCCAAATACTTAAAAACGTTTGTGTAAAATTCGATGACCTATTTCTCTAAACTGAATTGCTTCAAGAAACTTTAGCTATTTATTTATAATTCTACCGTTGGACTTTTCTGAAATCTTCAATATTTTCAGAATTAGAGTGTTTTTCTTCATTTTCAAGAATGCAAGAAAAAATTTCCAAAAAAACTTAAAACCATCGTAATTTCTAAACTGTTTGACGCAAAATGAAATAATTTCCAAGAAAACCATAGTTTATGGATGTCAACAATATGGTATCAAGTTAAAATCTGTCACTCTTCTGGTTTATGATTAACAAATTTGATGACATCACATCCTCAAATGAGTTAAAATATAAGATACGCTGTAACTATGTAAAGCATCAAAAATTCCTGAAAAGCCCAACGGTAGAATTATAGGTAAGTAGGTAAAAATTTCTTTCAGCCATTCAATCAGAAGAAATATTTCATAGAATTTTACACCCATCTTTTTACGCCGTACTGTGAAGGTGAAGGTGAAGTTGCGTTTTCAAAGCCAAGCGCTGGGATCGCAGGAATAGAGCAGACCTAATCGAGTCCGCGACCCCTTGTCATGACGCTCAAGTGGTGGGGTCCTACCGGGTATCGAACCCACTCCGCCTGACTGTTCTGGCTGCAAGGTCAGAGGATTACACCACTGCACCACAACACTGTCAAGTACCCTTGGTGCTATGAATCTTCGAAATCGAGAATTTTTTCTGCCTCACCCGGTAGTGCATTTTCAAATGTACGCATCTCTGCAGACACCAAGCAAATAGCCCCTTGCAAAAAAACCAAAACGCAAATGTAACGAAAACAAACATAACACCACTGACCTGAAACGGAGCAACCATCAGCACATCCACCCCTGGAAATTTAAAAATAGGTAATTAAAGAAATCCAGAGAAGGACTGAATGATATAACAAGGGTGAGTCAAAAAAGGCCCGAAAGGCCACTGCCCTCTGAATATATAGGCAATAATAGTTTGCAATATCTAGTTGAATAGCTAACATATTCAATAACTTTTAAAATCTTTCTTGGCTGAAATCGGTCGCTTCGTTAAGATTTTACACTTCGTTAAGGGGCTGAAACTGAATCTCAAAAAAGTCAACTCTTGGCCTATGCAGCCGCGGACGTCAAAATCTGTATGTTCTGTATGTGTATGAAAAATTTAACTTTTTGAGTGAGAGTTTGAAATGAGAAGCATCGCTGCGTAAGAGCTCAAGCGCGAAAACAGTTTGAGTGTTATGTGAATGCTGTAATGGCGGTGTTCAATCCTTGTTGCAACGAGAGAAGAACGAAGGAAAAGCAACATTATCAAGCTTTTCTCGCAATTTCATGGAAGAGAAACAACACAATGAGTAAGATAAAGTTTTATCATAATATATGCCGCATCAACGGTGCATTATTGCCCGTGGGTGAAATAGCAACAAAGTGAGAAGGCTATCACAGTGAGAAACAGGCTCCAATACTATAAAAGTTTTAGTTTAGTTCATTACACTCCGCTGTCACTTGTCTGCTAAAGTCTACCAATGACTGGTATGTTAATGTGGATAAGCTAGATTCACTGCTACAGTATTCATTGATTGATTTGAAAAGGGCATTCGATACTGTAAATCACAATATTCTACTTAAAAAGTTAGAAAAGTATGGAGTAACTGGCCTTGAGCACACCTGGTTTTCTCCTTCTCTGAAAACAAAAGGCAGCTTTTGTAGAGTAAATGGGGTAACCTCAAATATAGATGAAATCAAATGTGGAGTTCCTCAGGGCTCTTGCCTCGGGCCACCTCCTGACATACATAAATGATCTGCCGTTTTCAGCGAAGTTGCGATGTATGCGGATGATACCAGTGTATCTTCTAAGGACATCGACGAGCTTAATGAAACCCTTAACAGTGACTTAGACTCAGTGAACTTGAAGGTAATAAGCTGTCTTTGAATATAATCGCATCGTGGTAGTCCATTCATAGTTTTCCAGTCATGGTAGTCCATTGATGTTATAGTAATCCTACCGGGTGCGCCAAAATAAACTATGCACGTTTGGCAGGCCACAATAAATCGTACATTGGATCGATCTTAAAGATTCATGACTTTATCTTTAGCAAAATGCCTGAATTAGATTCTAAGATTTTTTGCAAATTTTTCTGCTTTCAGTTTTTAGAGTCAGGCGCGAGTTTCTTAAAAGTTTCGTTTTCAGAAACACTGAAAACGATAAAAAAACATCGATCAAATTTTCTAAAGAATCGACATGCATGGAGAAAGAGAAAACTTGTTTGTGGTGATTTGGGATTTAGAAATCGATTAATTGTATCGATTATTTGTATCGATTGATCAATCGATTTCTAAATCCTACAAACAAGTTTTCTCTTTGTCCATTCATGTCGATTCTTTAGGAAATTTGATCGACGTTTTTTTATCATTTTCAGTGTTTTGAAAACGACACTTTTAAGCAACTCGTGTCTAGCTCTAAAAACTGAAAGCAGAAAAATTTGCAAAAATTCTAGAATCTAATTCAGGCTTTTTGCTAAAGATTAAGTCATGAATCTTCAAAATCGATCCAGTGTACGATTTATAGTGGCCTGTCAAACGTGCAAAGTTTATTTTGACACACCCGGTACAATACGGGTACAAACCTGGTATAGAGAGCAGCATTATCAACATGTAATGGGTTGGCATCACTAACTGGATTGTTTTCAAGGAACCATTTGTTAAATTTGTTCAAGAGATCACCCATCGATTTTGCACCTTTGAACTGAAAATGAAAAATTACCAGATTACAAGATCATAAGATTAGATGATTACAAGATTCCATGATTACAAGATTACAAGATTCCATGATTACAAAATTCCATGATTACGAAATTCCATGATTACAAGATTCCATGATTACAAGATTACAAGATCACAAGATTCCATGATTACAAGATTACAAGATCACAAGATTCCAAGATTACAAGATTCAATGATTACAAGATTCCATGATTACAAGTTTCAATGATTACAAGATTCCATGATTACAAGACTCAATGATTAAAAGACTCAATGATTACAAGACTCAATGATTACAAGATTTCATGATTACAAGACTCAATGATTACAAGATTCCATGATTAAAAGATTCCATGATTACAAGATTCCAAGATTACAAGACTCAATGATTAAAAGACTCAATGATTACAAGATTTCATGATTACAAGACTCAATGATTACAAGACTCAATGATTAGAAGATTTCATGATTACAAGACTCAATGATTACAAGATTCCATGATTAAAAGATTCCATGATTACAAGATTCCAAGATTACAAGATTTCAAGACTACAAGATCAGAAGGTCACAAAATTCCAAGAGTTACAAGATTCCAAATCGGCAAAAATAGAGTTCACCATCCCTCCATAAAAAATTTTCACAGGAGCGAGATAGTGAAAAAATCCCAGAATTTTATTCAATTCTATCACCGATTTTCTGCAATGTCTTCTAAAAAAGTTTTATTCTCACAAATAATAATTATAAGACTGTGAGTCTGCTTTATTTTCATGTCAACTTTTCATCCTTTATTTTCGTCCTGCATGGAGAAATTCGATTGTGGGCCGATCTCCACAAGACGATATTATAGCCAATTGTCCTAAAAATTCACAGCGAAAGCGCTGTTTTGATCTCTACCTTCCAAAACTTGAGCGAGGCTGGAGAAATCCTTCGATTCCATTGGCCAAAAAACTCAGGGAACAAAATCGTCGGACGAAAAGTAGAAACAAGTTGTACTTTTCGTCCAGCGAATTTCTTCGATGCAGCCACCAGAAATGTTCTACTTTGCATGTGTCGCCTACAATTTTTATGATGATCGTCCAGAAAATCGTCTCNGATTACAAGATTCCATGATTACAAGTTTCAATGATTACAAGATTCCATGATTACAAGACTCAATGATTAAAAGACTCAATGATTACAAGACTCAATGATTACAAGATTTCATGATTACAAGACTCAATGATTACAAGATTCCATGATTAAAAGATTCCATGATTACAAGATTCCAAGATTACAAGATTTCAAGACTACAAGATCAGAAGGTCACAAAATTCCAAGAGTTACAAGATTCCAAATCGGCAAAAATAGAGTTCACCATCCCTCCATAAAAAATTTTCACAGGAGCGAGATAGTGAAAAAATCCCAGAATTTTATTGAATTCTATCACCGATTTTCTGCAATGTCTTCTAAAAAAGTTTTATTCTCACAAATAATAATTATAAGACTGTGAGTCTGCTTTATTTTCATGTCAACTTTTCATCCTTTATTTTCGTCCTGCATGGAGAAATTCGATTGTGGGCCGATCTCCACAAGACGATATTATAGACAATTGTCCTAAAAATTCACAGCGAAAGCGCTGTTTTGATCTCTACCTTCCAAAACTTGAGCGAGGCTGGAGAAATCCTTCGATTCCATTGGCCAAAAAACTCAGGGAACAAAATCGTCGGACGAAAAGTAGAAACAAGTTGTACTTTTCGTCCAGCGAATTTCTTCGATGCAGCCACCAGAAATGTTCTACTTTGCATGTGTCGCCTACAATTTTTATGATGATCGTCCAGAAAATCGTCTCATGGAAATCAGCCTTAAAGGTGGCCTGAAGCGAAATTTTAGAATCACTGTTGAATGATAACAAATGCCATTAAAACTCTTTGATATCTTATTTCATTTTCGAGTTATCCACTATTTTGAAAGATTGGCTGATGACATCATTTTGTTTGCACAAAGCAAAGTAATTATACGAGGTTTACTATATTTCCAAAGAGAAGTATAATCAAAAAACTTTTCTCAATCAACATGCCTTTCTGAACATCAGATTAATTGATGCGACAAGATATATCATTCTAATTTAGCTCAGCTGAAATGTTCCTTGCAACTGTAACCTTTCAAAGATCAGATATGGCGGTATTTCCATATATCATCCTCGCAATTTGCAAAAAAATTGCGTCGTCAGCTGGTACTTAAAATAAATGGATAATTTGAAAACGAAATGAGATATCAAAAAGATATAAACAGGATTCCTTATCTTTCGGCAGTGATGTTCATTTCAGTAAAAAATTTCGCTCAAGGTCACCTTTAAGCGTTGGGGCAGTAATTGGGAAAATTGGACGAAGGTAACACGATAAACTAGGAACACATACCAAATCATCTTCTAATACCACAACACGAGTAACAGCAACGGTTATAGGGTATGCCAAAGTTGCATCTTTGTACACTCCTGCAATCTGTCAAAGGGTAGGAAAATCATGTTCAGTAGTTGTTCTATTTGAAGAAAACGAGCAATACACTCCCGTCTAAGTACTTCTACGCATTCAACCCCGGTGATTTCCCCTCCCCAGCGAAAAAATGAAGTAAAAACGAGCCAACTGATACCACATTGGGTGATACACTGGGTGACCCAAAAAACCTTCACGAACTAGATCATGACCAGCTCTCTGAAATAGAGAGTTATTGACAAATGCTTTTAAGACCGTTTAGCTGAAAGGCCCGTTATCTTTAAGATGCAGCATGGTCACTTTAAGATATGATTACCGTCCGGAATAAAAAACAAACTTAAAGACAACTTTGAATCTTACCATTCTCATTTGTGAAATAATTATCATCCCTTTCCGGTTAAAATTTTCTGAAAATTTTTTCTTTTATATCAATGAAAAACAACAATTATTAAAACTACGCATTACAAATACATTAAACTGTGACATTCATGGCGAGGAAAGACACGAGGTGACCGAGTCCTCACCATGAATGCCACTTACATTTCAACTAAAGGTTACACCATAAAAGAAAATTAAGAAGAAAGAAATAAGGAGCGGGTGCTGCTGTTTATATTTCAACATTAGTTTAACCTTGCCGAGGCATTGATGAAGGAAATTGTTGCTTCCAATATGATTCTGTTTGCAACTGTATCCAAATTTTGATCACCAAACAGGAGTAAAGAAAAAAGTTCTTTCGGATTTACATCAGCAACATCGAAACCATCAATATATGAGAGCTGGTCAAAGAGATCTTGGCGCAATATGGTGTATGGGGGGGCAGTGCAGGAGAAAATACTCATTGTCCTCTTTACCAGTGCCGCAGATACACCTTGGACTTAAACAAGCGAAGTTATGTTTAAATCTATGCCCTTATGTGAAAACTTATCGTAGAGATGGATTTGAAGTCGTCTGAGGAAATCTAGTGTTCACGAAATGACTGATCTCTGCTCCTTATTCAAATTTCTTGATCGTAAGAATACTTGGAATTCGACATTTTTTACATCTTCCAAAACGTGGACAGGGACAGGGAAGTCAGAAAAATGAAATGCATCATCATGACTTTAAATCTAGTGTTTCGGAGGGCAGTTTTGACTTAAACAGCTCAAGAAACATCTCAATATACAGCACAGGTAAGCCCCCCTTCAGCTGCATGCTGGTATCTTGTTTGTGCTCATAACATTTGTTTTTTCGAAAGCTTGGTGTAACCTAGCTAATGAAGTTTTTTTTGGTCAGCCAGTAACTACGTCACAGCAGTTGCATAAATGTTGAGCAATCTTTCGGGAACATCTTGCACTATTCTTTAAAATTATTTTTAAAAATTCCTGAAAAATCAAAGACTGATAACTTACCATATTACCCTGGGAAAGCATGTAAGTATGAATAAAATCTTTTCCATAGCGAGCAGTCATAGATTTATCAGCAACTAACATAAGTTCAACAGTTTTTTCAGGCTTGCTTGAAGATGCTGATCGTCGTTTGCGTCCTAACGAATTCTGAATTGGCCTAACATCACCTAAAAGAAAGGTAATTGATATCAGAAAAGCAAAGGCAGATTTTGAACAAAGACCTTTGAGCTATTCTGCAAAACTTCTGGCTCAAACGAGATTTTACACATTTTGTAACAACCTGACGAATTTTCGAATGCGCACAACAGTGATAGAAGCTTCAAACGCTGCTAAAGCGAAATTCTCGTATAAAAATGTTTTAAATATCGCTCAGTCCCGACTCTTTTGTGGAATAGCTAAAAGGTCTATACCATCCATTGAATGATACGCCAGTACAAGGGATGAAACTTTGCAAACAAAGATATTTCACAGCCAAATAGTCAAGCAGTGAATGTAAAATGTGCCAAGCTTAAAATACGTGAAATAAAGGTAGCTAACTCAATCGAGCTGGATGCAAAAGGGCCTATAAAATAAGGACACGAGGATATATTGAAAGAAGAAGGATATATCTACTGCCAGAGAATTAGATGAAAACAATTTCAGCCGTAAATGTCTGGATGCATTCTTCTTCCCTCAATAAATACTTTATCCTGTTTAAAGATTAAAGAAATCTAACTAAAATCTAATCTAAACAAACTAAACGGTTTTGGTATAACAGGCACTTTTAAACTCTGTAATTTCAGCTGGAGAAACACGCCCGATTGAAAACTGTCCTGGTATTTTCCTGAAACCGTATTCACAACATAGTAAAGAGATTAAGGGCTAGTGGGACGGGAAGGGGGAGATCTCAGTGACGTACAAAATGCGTATGAATCGTTTGATCTCACCGTCTCAACGCTTAGTTATAGTAGATTAAGCATCGTAATTTCTTACTTTTTGAGCCACAAGAAAATCTTTTTCCTGGATGTGACTCTGGTAGTGCTGATCTCCTGTATATAATATGTGCACCATGTGACTCGCTGTGTTGTTTCGTTTCCAGAATTTCTCTTGGTATAGGAGCAATTATGAATGTATCCGCGGATCTGATAATAGCACCAGTCTGTAGGAAAAGAAAATCACTCAATCACTCAGTCAGTCTGCCATTGATTAAGATGGTGAATCAGTCTGTGAATCAGGCACATCAGATAATCTGTCAATCACTTACTTAGCTAATCCATCAAATCAAGGGTGTTAGGACACGAATGTTTTTAATACGTATTTATTTACCTTGTTTTGATATTTGCCTTGTTTTCTTGCCTTGTTTTCTACTCTGTTTCCTCTTCAACTCATGTGTGCAACTGGACGGTTTATTAGGCCCAAATGCCTCGTGTTATTTGAATATATCTTCCTTGTATTCCTGTGTCTTAGTGCGCCTTCGCAGAAGAAAGGTAAATTTACTAAATTTAGGATGGCATTGCGGTTTGAAACTTTTCTTCTACGAAGGCGTGCTAAGACACAGGAATTCAAGGAAGATATATTCAAATAACATGAGGCCTTTGGGCCTAATAAACCGTCCAGTTGCACACATCAATTAAAGAGGAAACAGAGAAGAAAACAAGGCAAGAAAACAAGACAAAGATCAAAACAAGGGAAATAAATACGTAATCAAAACATTCGTGTCCTAACACCCTTGATCAAATCAGCGATTTTATGTTCCTTCATTAAGCGACGCGTTGATTATAATCGATCAGTTTTCATCAAGTACTTAATATCATAATTCTTGACAATATCAACGTCACTGTTACTTGTGTCTTGGTGTTTTCCCGCATAATGTGCCGTTTATTTTCAAGTCTGGATTGGCCAAAGTTGTCAAGATCGTTTTGTTTCATTTCAAAATCGCATCGTGAAACTATCCCAGTTTTCAGCGTTAATTTCTCTTACTGTAACATCCCCCTTGCCTTTTCGCATTAATTCAGTTCATCTGAAATATTCTCCTCTTTCATTGCTTCAACTTAAGTCCCGTACATGTAATGCCCGTTGATTTCTAGCAGTGTAAGGAAGTTCGTAAATTATGATGACACATGCGTATCGAAACATGTCTCCTAAAATCAAGGGCGCCTACCTTGTAGGAAGTGTGTTTAATCCCAGTACTATACCCATGACCCAGTACACAGAGTAACTGGTGTCCTGTGACCCAGTCCTGATAATCTGTGTATATCATAACAAGGATTTTCAAATTTTAACATCTGTTAGTGTTGACCAATCAAAAATCACGCTGTCTGGCTCCCTGTGTCCAGCTCGTATAACAGTTGATCTCGTATTACATCAACACCGGCATTTGAAACTACAAAGTTATTCACACACCATCTTGACCTTGACAGAAACAGTACTGGGAATAAACACAGTTCCTACAGGGTAGGCGCCCTTGCTAAAATCAAACGATTGGTTTTATTTCATGAAAAAGATACGTAAACAAACTAACAGAATTTCCTTACCATGCCAGCGGCGTGATCCAAAGCAACAACCGATCTGTCATCATCCACAACCTTTCCTGTAGTATATATAGCCTGTCTACCCAGCATTCTTTTCGTCACTCCATCTTTATCATGATGCTCAATGAACTGATTTTCAGGCTTTACTGCTGTGTTTCTAGTGATGTTTAGATGGAAATCCAACCCAAATGCTTTGAAGTGAACATAGACTGGCTTGTCGCCGTGGAAATTTGAATTTGCCTCTTTGCTACGTCGTGCTTTGTGATCAACAGTGTAAGGGTGGACAATTTCAAAATCTGGAACTAGAAAGACAATAAAATATATCTTACGATG
Source organism: Aurelia aurita complex sp. Pacific (assembly GCA_004194395.1). NCBI lineage: Eukaryota > Metazoa > Cnidaria > Scyphozoa > Semaeostomeae > Ulmaridae > Aurelia > Aurelia aurita complex sp. Pacific. The sequence continues at coordinate 102,688 of REGL01000407.1, read as the reverse complement.
CGAAGATACAAAATATTCAAGAAGCAGAGGAGTTGAAGGTCTTAATACACAGAAATAGATGCGGGGAAGAAATAGAGACAGGGAAAGAAAAACAAAGCGTACATACGTCCTTTAAAAGGGAGATGTAAGATGCGAGTTCAACTGAAAAAAGGAATAGAGGTTAAAGCAGCGAGTTGTGAAATGAATATAGATGACTGCAAAATCTGAAGCCAGACAACAAACAGAAATTTATGAAGAAAAACACTATGAAATTCCTACTACTGATGTTTTTGCCGGACACTGGCAAGAAAAAATTTCTATACGCAACACAAATATCTTCGGCACTTGCCTTTGACAAATCTAAAAGAACCGACTGTGACTTTTAAAATAAAAATATTGCGATGCCTTTGCTAAATTTGCAGAAAAAATCATAAAAAATCAAATATCTTTTCGAGCAACTCTTAAAACAACTTTTCAAATTGACCAAGCCTGCAATGATAAAATAGAAAGAAAGATGCGCCGAAGGAGCATCAAGCTAACCTAGTTCTCAGATAAGGTCAGGAAAGGAAGAGATTCCCACAAAAAGTCATGTTTGTGTTATTTCAAAACAGATCGGTGCCCCATTTGTGAGCTTTGAGAATTTTTTTTATATATATATTCAAGATAAAAATTTACAATACAATAATACCTCCTACTATACTCTCTAATTACAACTATACGACACTACAGAGACGATACCAAGAGGAGCGAAGTGGCACGACTACCCCAAGGTCATAACATGAAACAAAAAAACAAGGACAATACCAGAACAGTATGTAAAGGGGTCAAAGAACAGAACGAACAGCATACAAACATTAAACCAAGCTACAAGTCAGGACAGCCTGCAACAAAATAATTTGAATTAAATGAAGAGCCTAAACTTTAGACCCAGATATCATGGCTGGCAAGATGTCTTTCTTGGTTGCAAGCTAGATGTCTTTCTTGGTTGCAAGCTACCCCAAACTACCAACTATTTAAACTAAAAAGGGACATTTAGGAACTAAAAAGGGAGAATTAGAAACCCAACAAGACTTCACTAACTAACCTTGTGATGGCTGTTCTGTACCAAAAATCCTAAATGACAAACCCTTCTCTAACTTTGAGTGTAGTTCCTGAAATTGAAAATAAAACGATACAGCAATACAGTTAGCCTTCTTCATATCAAAAATATGCTTGTGTGATATTGTATTTCATTCTTTGGCTGACTTGCATTTTCCACATAACTACACTGGGCAAGAATGAATATTCAAAAATATCTTCTTGTCGCGTGTAGTGCAATTGTACAAAGAGAAACAAGTAAATAAAGTAAAATATAAGCAATTTGATACGCACTGAAATAAGCATGACGTTTCGAGCATAGCCCGTTATCAAGAATAAATATGCATATAATTTTTTGAAAAAACCAAATTTCTGAACAGACGAGATAGAGAATTCTTTGACGAACAAGATCATGGCGTACCTTTTTAAATCCTTTCTGGCGTAAGACATCTTCCGTAATGCTTTCTGAAAAGCAAAAAATTTAAATTCATTAACAGTTTTTGGGAAGACCTTTTCCGCACATTGCTAGTTTTCAGTTAGCATCTGAAAGGGAATAGACACAGCTATAAATCGTAGCCGCTATAAATAGGCTAAAAAATGCCCACACATCTATTTTCTGTTTAGCTATACAATGAAACCCCAATATGTGTCAAAATTGTCAAATGCAATAGATTATATTTCTAACTTGGCCGAGATCAGCTTTTAACTATGTCGATTCCCTTTAAGAAGGAGGTATTTACGGCTAAAATTTTTTAGTGTGCTTGTGGTGAAAATGAAACCCTGACTGGCTTGATTTGAAATTTCTAAACTTGGTAATATTTAGGGTAATTTAGAGATACGTATTTATAACTATCAATCAAATAACAAATGAAAATAGCTACCGGGTGCGCCAAAAATAAACTATGCACGTTTGGCAGGCCACAATAAATCGTACACTGGACCGATTTTGAAAATTTATGACTTATTCGTTAGCAGAAAGCCTGAATTAGATACTGGGATTTTTCGCAAATTTTTTCATTTTCAGTTTTTAGAGCTAGAAGCGAGTTTCCTAAGATTTTAGTTTTCGATAAAAACATCCATCAAATTTTCTAAGAATCGACATGAATGGACAAAGAGAGAACTGTTTCGCGGTGATTTGCGATCTAATTGTAATCTGCTGTACGAGAGTTCGTACTGAACCCGCAAATCCCCTTAAAAACGTTTTCTCTTTGTTTATTTGTGTTGGATCTTTTAAAATTTGATCGACGTTTTTTATCGTTTTCAATATTTTCGAAAACGAACATATAAGAAACTCGCTTCTAGCTCTAAAAACTGAAAACGGTAAAAATTTGCAAAAAGTCCTAAAATCTAATTCAAGCTTTCTGCTAAATATTAAGTCATAAATCTTTAAAATCGGTCCAGTGTTCAATTTATTGTGGCCTGCCAAAAATGCATAGTTTATTTTGGCGCACCCGGTAGAATATGCTTACCACTCCTAAGGATGCAGCAAACCAGAAGAGACACAGAAAGAAGAATACTAGAACGATGCATGTTTAGAATGAGAAACCTGAAAAGGAAAAGCATATTGCGTGACATCTGAAGTGGGGTGAACACTGTGGTGCTTAGTTTTACAATATTACTAAAACAATACATGCAGAACCAAATCTCAACTTTGCAAAAAGCAACTTCATGCTTAGCCTGCGTGCAGACTCAACTCCTCGAGTTGAGTCTGCATGCAGGCTACTTCATGCTTAGATATTTAGGATAAGTCAGTTCAATTCAACTCAATCGTATCCGTAGTTCAATTCAACTCAATCGTATTGCATCCTACCTACTATGAAGTTGGCAGCAAAACTGTGTAGTCTGTTCGACCCAGGAGAAGCAAGGCCTATGGGGCCTAGGCCGTGTACACTTTACAAAAGGTAAAGGTAAAAACAAGTGAAATAGCACAAGAATAGTATCGCCTACTACGACCGATCGCTTTTTGCTACTGTGTATTCTGTTCGACCCAGGAGAAGCAAGGCCTAGACCGTGTACACTTTACAAAAGGTAAAAACAAGTGAAATAGCACAAGAATAGTATCGCCTACTACGACCAATCGCTTTTTGCCAGCAATTCTCCTATCAATTTCTGAAAAGAGGGATGGGCGCCAATTAGAATATAAAGGGCACGAAAATACTTTGCTGACGCCAGCGATTGCCATTTGGAAACGTTTCATCGTTGTTATGTAACATATTTAGTTGTTTTTGTTCAACGTAACTCAACTGCTAGGGCTTAAAGTTTTGCAAAAGCTTTCTGTGGCGTCCCCCACAACGACGCAGAGGAAAATGAAAAACAAAAAACAAAGTCGAAGTGAAAGGCTTACGGGATCAAATCCTGGGATTAATCTAATAAAAGCGATACAGTTGCCAGGATAGGATCTTAATTTTGATGTTTGGTTAGCCAAATCGCAAGCTCGCAGTTTAAACTGTTAATTTAATATCTTTTTACTGTATTACTGTATTAAATACCTTCAATAATAAAATCACATCATTGATTTAATAAAGGGAGATAAAACTGAGCTCCATTGGTATTTAATATACTTTCACTGGATTTGAGATGAAAAGAGAAACTTGGCATGCAAGATCTTTTACAATAGTTGGTTGTAATCGGGTAAAACTCGTCAAAATGATGAGAAGATTAGCTCCTCCATACTATTTCACATCACTACGCAACAAAGATTTACCTATGCCTTTTTCGTTGAAGTTTAAAGTCCTTTTTGTGTTCGAATTGCTACATTTAGGAACACGAAATTTAAAGAGGGTTAGTCGAAATCAGCGTGTCACAGCCTTTGACTGACAGAAAGTCAACGAGAGGGCCCTACGATTAGCACTCTCAGATTATGCTTCATCATATAGTAATCTCCTAACCAAGGCCGAATCTACTACAATTCATATTCATTCTATTAGGCTATTGGCACTTGAAATTTACAAAACTTTGCACAACTTAAATCCAGCATTTATGAAAGATTATTTTCTCCTAAAATCAACCAGCTATAATCTTCGAAGAAATGACAT
>REGL01000407.1:70124-87883 GCA_004194395.1 Aurelia aurita complex sp. Pacific | reverse complement strand
TCTAGCCAAGGGCACCATTTTCGTAAAAATTTTTCTAGCCAACGGTACCCTTTTGAATATGCTCGCGGCAGACCCTTACCCAAAATTTGGCCAAGAACCCCCCCCCCCCCCCCCGTGCCACAGCGTAGCCAGCACTTTGTTATCAGCAAGTTTAAACTTTGTTTATTTCCTTACTTGGGCTTCAATAGGCTTCCCGTTTTTCGTGCGAGTTTGCTTCCCTTTTGAGACTCCTTCCAATTGTGTAACTTGGAAATCCCATTTCTAACGTTCTTTATTTCTGATCTAGGCCTCCGAAATGCAACTCACTCGAACTCACTTACCTAAAATATCATTTTCCAGGGAAAAAGATGTTTCCAAGTCTTGACAAACGAGATCCCACAAAAGTATAGAGACTTACCCTCTTTAAACGGCTTCAAAAAGGAAGTAAAACAACTCCTCAGGAGCTGAAGTAGGTGAGTGCGTTTTGGTCTCCCTGGCCTCGCGATGTTTCGGGGACGGTGCTTTATGGGTCTTACTCAGGTCCGTTTTGAACCGGAGTGGGCCTGTGGGGTACCGTCTTTCGGGGATGTTGCGGGACTGTGGGGGACTGGCCGTATTCATCTACCTCAATGGCAATCAAAGCACGACCCCTAGGAAGAGCAGCCCATTAGGTTTTCAAACATCTATTTCATTAAGTAGTTTTTCCTTTTTTAATATTTTGTAATTGGCTGATAGGACATCGTGCCTAAATATTAATGAAATGATATATATATGATATATGACCTTTTTAACAATATGTAAAGGTAGAGTACAGGAAACAATACTTTATTCATTTATTTATTTATTGACCTAAAAATCAAAAATCAAAAATCTAAAAATCATCTGGTCCCCACTATGGCTAGCACTTACAGTAGGGGCATTTCACTCCCAAAAAATCTCGTACACCTTTCGCAAAAATCCCTTTGTTTTCAAGAAATATCCATCAAAGGATAAAACATGTTAGAATGCGTTGATCTCATTGGGATAAGGCAGAAAGCTCGGGAAATGATGGTCGTTCTTTTGAGCCTGTTTTGAAGATTTCTCAAATGGCTTTCGGAAGAAAATCCCTAATAATTTCGGAATGGAGTGGCCGATTTCAAGCAGGGAAATGTCGAGGTCCATTAGAACATGTCTGCTGTTAAATGGTATGGTATGTTTCCCAATATCATCATCTTGATATTCAGGGAACAGAGATTTTTCAAACAGGGATTCTTTTTATTGACTCACCCGGTGCAAAAAGAATCTGGATCAAGCAATAATCATCTTTGCACATTTTAAACGAAATGTTCGATTGAGTGGCGTTGGAGCTTCTATCACTGTTTCATACATTCGAAAATTCTACAAAATGTTTCAAAATATAAAATCTTGAAGGTGACGTGCGGCAATAGTTATGCCCGATACGTTAAGTGTAATTAAATCCTGGCATCTCAGTTTAATTAAGAGAAATTTATGTATCAAAATATCGTTCGGTTCATAATAACAAAAGTATTAGAATAACAAAAAGGTATTTTCTTGTAAACACAAAGAAGTCGTGGAAACTGCGTGCGGAGTGGCTGATGTTAGATAGGCTACATTGGGTGAGAGATCGTAACTTTTTCTGAAGAGGAAACGAGGCGTTTAGGCCTGTCTGAAACCCAAACTGTTTTTCTGGGTACTTGAGGATTCAACTGGCAAATTTCTATTTGTTGCTTGTTTCTTTCTAATGCGAGACTTTTTTCTGGGGTTTTCAATCTTGTTCAAAAGCGCGGGCACTTTAGCAGCAGCTATCACTACTTAATAGAGAAATTTATGTATCAAAATATCGTTCGGTTTATAATAACAAAAATAATAGAATAACAAAAGGGTCTATTAGGCTGGTCAAAAAATTGACTGCATCTAAACTCTTTGGTTCAGAAGTGATTGATGATTTAATAAGCAACTAGCCTAAATTAAAATTTCCGCAGCTTGACTCTCAAATTCGTACTAAAGAAACAAGGACAGATGTTGTAAGACAATAGCATGAATTGCTTTTGATTGACACTGCAATTCAAAGCGATTTGCGATCGCAGACAAAGGAAATTCCCTCAACCAGTAAATCAAAACAAACAAAGCCGCTAAAGTTGCTCTGAAACCCAGGTAGTTGGCGCGATCGTTGTGCATTCCAAAAATTGTTTTTAAGAGCAAACATGAGCATATATCGAAAGAAGAAGGGTATATCTACATATCTGCCTCAGGCATTTCATATGTTTGCTTCAAAAGCCGATTGGGAGGCGATTCAATTCTCTTCTTTTTTTGGGTGTAATTAAAACACTTACTGCTCAGCTTCTGAGCCAAATAAATAAAATGCCCGAGGTAGATGTCTAGATGTATCCTTGTTCTTTCGATATATGCTCATGTTTGCCCTTAAAAACAATTTTTGGAATGCACAACGAGCGCGCTAGCTACAAGGGTTTCAGAGCAACTTTTGCGGCTTTATTTGTTTTGACTTTATGGTTGAGAGAATTTCCTTTGTCTGCAGTCGCTAATCGCTTTGAATTCAGGTGTCAACAAAAGCAACTCGTGCTATTGTGTTACAAAATCTGTCCTTGTTTACTAAAGAAGGTATTTAATCAAAACAAAATGACGGATGTGAAAAGGGTAAGCAAGTCTAAGGAGTAAACACTTTTGTTTCGGAAAACTTGGCTCAGAGGAAAGTTGATATTTACTTGCATAAGCAGGGGCCATTTTTCTCACAAATATTTTCAGCAAACAGATAGCCAATGAAAGAAATCTGTTGAATCTTGATGATCCATGAAACTTTTCGATAGAACCTCTCTAAACGGCCGTTTCACTGCGTTCAACACCAATAAGTATCTAAAATTTATTTCAAGCCATTCAATTAGAAGAAACAGGATTACTATCAATATTTCTTAGTGAAATGAGTTTACTTTTGACGATGAAATGAGTTGAAAAGAAATTGCGTCTACCACAAACGCCCACAAACGACAAATCTCTACCACATACTAACAATCTTGCAACTGAAATTAGTTAAGCTGTGTAAGGAAAGCGCCAGCAATTTTTTTCACCCAAAAACAACTGATCATCCGAGTAAAACAATGAATGAATAAATTAAAGAATGGATGAATGAATGAAAGGAAGAAACTATGATTGAATGAATACTGCTTTTAGCTATTCTGAAAAGAATCAGAATCGAACGATATTTTGCTACATTCTGTAGAATTGCACCCATTTGTGTTAGCAACAGCTAGCTTATTCATGTTTTTCCCACGTCAGAGAGCACCCTACACCCCCATTGACCGCAAAACAATAAACATTTGCAGTCTTCATCCAGCTTGAAATTTAAGGGACAAACGTAATTAATCTGGGCCAGCATCCACTTGTGTTAGCAACAGCTAGCTTATTCATGTTTTTCCCACGTCAGAGAGCACCCTACACCCCCATTGATCGCAGAACAATAAACGTTTGCAGTCTTCATCCAGCTTTAAATTAAAAGGACAAACGTAATTAATCTGGGCCAGCACCCACTTGTATTAGCAACAGCTAGCTTACTCATGTTGTTCCCATGTCAGGGAGCACCCTACACCCCCATTGACCTTAAAACAATAAAAATTTGCAGTCTTCATCCAGCTTGAAATTGAAAGGACAAACGTAATTAATCTGGGCCAGCACCCACTTGTATTAGCAACAGCTAGCTTACTCATGTTGTTCCCATGTCAGGGAGCACCCTACACCCCCATTGACCTTAAAACAATAAAAATTTGCAGTCTTCATCCAGCTTGAAATTAAAAGGACAAACGTAATTAATCTGGGCCAGCACCCACTTGTATTAGCAACAGCTAGCTTACTCATGTTGTTCCCATGTCAGGGAGCACCCTACACCCCCATTGACCTTAAAACAATAAAAATTTGCAGTCTTCATCCAGCTTGAAATTAAAAGGACAAACGTAATTAATCTGGGCCAGCACCCACTTGTATTAGCAACAGCTAGCTTACTCATGTTGTTCCCATGTCAGGGAGCACCCTACACCCCCATTGACCTTAAAACAATAAAAATTTGCAGTCTTCATCCAGCTTGAAATTAAAAGGACAAACGTAATTAATCTGGGCCAGCACCCACTTGTATTAGCAACAGCTAGCTTACTCATGTTGTTCCCATGTCAGGGAGCACCCTACACCCCCATTGACCTTAAAACAATAAAAATTTGCAGTCTTCATCCAGCTTGAAATTAAAAGGACAAACGTAATTAATCTGGGCCAGCACCCACTTGTATTAGCAACAGCTAGCTTATTCATGTTTTTCCCACGTCAGAGAGTACCCTACACCCCCATTGATCGCAGAACAATAAACGTTTGCAGTCTTCATCCAGCTTGAAATTAAAAGGACAAACGTAATTAATCTGGGCCAGCACCCACTTGTGTTAGCAACAGCTAGCTTACTCATGTTGTTCCCATGTCAGGGAGCACCCTACACCCCCATTGACCTTAAAACAATAAAAATTTGCAGTCTTCATCCAGCTTGAAATTGAAAGGGGCTCCGTCGTCAAAATGTAAACAAAACGATGATTTTTGCAGTTTTTTTAAAGGCGATATCACACAGGATTTTCGTATTTTTTCAAAATGAAAGTTGCTGTTTGGGCATTAATCATTTTACTTCACTAAGGAACAAACCAAACATTCATATCTTCTACGATTGCTCGGACATAAGTCACTTTTTGGTGGCATGGGTGAAGCCACCAAACAAACTGCAGAGAACAATGGATGAACAATGGATCATCGGCGACACGTGCGAGTTTACAGATTTGTTTACTGTTTGACGACGGAGCCCCTTTAAGGGACAAACGTCATTAATCTGGGCCAGCACCCACTTGTGTTAGCAACAGCTAGCTTTCTCATGTTTTTCCCACGTCAGAGAGCACCCTACACACCCATTGACCGCAGAACAATAAACATTTACAGTCTTTAGCCAGCTTGAGATTTAAGGTATTAAACATTGTTCTCCTTGACGGAGTTACTGTTATAGAAAAGCACCGAAACATGATGGTCTTTATTCCAATGCTTTTGTTTGGAAAATGTTATGGGCAAAATGCGATTTTGTGGGCATGTATCACTTTTTAAATCACAACTTTCTTTTGACGTTTCCAAAGATTGATCTATAATCTGTAATATTGCTGTTGGTTATGGCATGTTGTAAAAACCGGACCCTAAGACCCTAGAACCCTGGGACCTTTAAGTACTAAATATGAAAAGGACCCTTAACACCAGAGGGTCATGATCAGGAAGTTGTGTATCGTTTACTTCCCCTCTTCCATCCCATGAACGTTCACTCTTTCAAACCAATGCCAGGAATCATGCAGAGAGTTGATACCATGTAGAAGTATCTTTGAGTATCTCTTATCACGCTATTTAAAAAACTTTCTGCATGCATCCTGGCATTGGTTTGAACGACCGAAAGTTCGTAGGATGGAAGAGGGGAAGCTCATACGATACGTAACCTCTTGTTTGACAGCTTGATGGCATTGGTCTATTGTTTGTCTGTGGTGATGACCCTCTGGTGTTAAGGGTCCTATTCATCTTTGATACTTAAAGGTCCTAGGGGTCTCAAGGGTCCTAGGGTGTTAGGGTCTGGTTTTTAAAACATGCCGTTGGCTATTGTCACAAAATGACCACATTCTGAAAAAAGGCGACCTTGGAAATTAGATTAGGCTGGGTTTTCAGATATAAAACTCTCCGCAATGAGATTCAAGAGTAGAACATATTAGGATTGGGATTCCCTTCAAGACAAGACTTGAAAGTAAATACATTACATTGCTCAGGTATGTATCTTTTATCGTTTCAGGTTTTAGATGTGTCTGATTGCCAATTCCATATCTACCAAATTTTGAAACAGTAGACTTTTTTTACATTACAATAAAAATTTACAATTAAAATTGACCAGTTATGCTACTTACAAAATACTTAACAACACAACAAGGACGATGCCACTAGATGCAAATACCATATGGCTATTCCGTGGCATCACAAAAACTAAGACGCATATGATAGTTACCTTAATAATTGTAAACAGTAGACTTTACAGACACGGAAAATAAATTTCCCAATCAAACAAAGATCCTAAAAAGAGTACGCTGATTCACCATGGCGTTAAAAATGGTTTGCTAAAGAGAACGAGTATCTCTTCAAAGTCTGCCAAACCTTCTGCTTCAAAAGGCAGAAGGTTTGGGAGACTTTGGAGAGGTTCTCGTTTTCATTTGAGAAACTCTGAAAACAAGGTGAATTTGCTCACGTTGCTACAGTTCAGTTCAGTTCAATTTTAAAATTCCATTACATACAAAAATCTCTTTAAAACAACATACAACTAACAAAATATCAATTAAACAGGAAATAAAGCATAACTAATGAGATTATACAACAGGATCACATAGATTTTTGTATGGGGAAGAATTTCTTAAGGAGGGGCTCTCTCAGTAGGTAGACTAATCGAGGAGAGAGCACCCCCTAAACTAAAAACTTTTTCTTCAAATTTCAAGGATATGAGGATATTAGGATTGACTTCAGATAAAGTTTTTTGATAGAGGTATTCATGACTGGTATTTGGTGGAAAAAAGATGTTGTTTCAGTTCATGACGGAAAATCACTACTGAAAGAGACTGTTTGATTTTGGATAAAAGAAGTGTGTCAGTGTGTAAGTGTGAACAGTAATCGAGTCAGTGCAAATTTTCTACTCTTTATTGCCAAGCACCAGACTTGTTTTCATGTTTTTCAATTGGAAACCTCGTTTTAGCCAGGATGAATCTGATAAAATTATTCAAAAAAGGAAAGGCCATATCTGATACCTACTATTTTGGATGAATCTTAAACCTGCTATTTTGAAGAATTCTGTGTTTGATTGGGAAATGTGTTTCCGCCTATGGGAAGTCTTCGTTTTTAAAATTTGGTAGGTTTGGAATTACTAATCAAACACACTCCAAGTCTACTGTTGTCAGCATTCGTACCAATCAAAGACACCTGAAACGGTCTCCTAGCGAGATGGCCTTCTATGTCCAGATACTCTGTCATGTCCAATTCCAAATCATATCAAAACTTCTTTTCGCCTTTGTGAGAGGGAGACACAAATGCGAAATTGCACTGTTCAATTGTATACAAGATCCTGCTTAGCAGGGCTCACAAATCTGCCAAATCAGGCAGGACCCTTCTCATAAAAAATTCAAAAAAGAATTAAATGGTTGTAGTATGTTTTTGGTGCCTCAACTTAGCACCAAAGAGAAAGTCGGGAGTACCTTAGAAGCTATTGTGGCATGGGGATGCGCCATGTTCAGGGGCATTTTTTCAAAGCATTACGGAATTATGGGTATCCTTTTGAGAAATTTTGTGGAATTATGGGTCCTGTTCTGGAAAATGTTTTGCAAATGTATAGCAATTACAGGACATTTTTCATAATTTCTGGCATTATGGCCCAGATTTTCATTAGATTTGAGAACTTATGACCCCAAAATTCTTTAAAATTTGTGGAATTATGGGTACCAATGTATCGGCAAAAATGGCACCTGCCCATCAGATGATAGGTGGAGATAACCCTCCCCCCCCCCCCCGCCAAGGAGAAAGTACCAGCCTGATGATTTTTCTGGCTACTCCATTTGAAATCAAACTGATCACATGAAATGGATTGTGTTTCAACACTTTTTTTGCCAGGAAGTGATGATTTATCTCTATCATATGGGTCACATGACACATAGCAGCAGCAGAGCAGGTCTATCTATTGTGGCTCAATGCCTTTAAGGTTTTTCTGAGGTGTTGTGGCGCATTTGGTGTAATCCTCTGACTGTGCAGCCAGAAAAGTCAGGCGGATAGGGTTTGATACCCGGTAGAGCCCCATCACTTAAGCGTCATGACAAGGGGTCATGGACTCAATTTGTGCTTAGCTACTTCTGTGATTCCAGCGGTCGGCGCTAAAAACCGCAACTTCACCTTCACTTAAGTGGCGTAAACAGCAAATATGGTTTGTAAATGTTTAATGGAATATGCATATATAAAGACATTGACATAAGGTTTTCTCTTCTATTAATCAAGATCTAGCTAGTATAGATATGGCCAATTAATGGATGAAGGTCATGTTACAAGTCAGATATAGTTAGACAATGCCCAGATAAGCTGAAAACCAATCACGATATTTGGGAAAATGATATGGCACCCAAAAGCAAAACATACTATATTGAATCTCAATCTTAGAAACAATCTCAATTGGAATAGTTCACTGTTCCTTTGACATCAAAGCAATAACCTTGATAACAAACGCACTTGATAGCAGATATTTTCGATGAAAGTTTAGAGTTTACCTGACTTAAATTGGCTACTACGTCAAGAACTTGAGGGATATTCTTGGGACAACCCCTTCAAGACCAGGGTGGAAAGTTCGTTTTTGGTACACCAAAGGTTTACGCCACGCCAATTGTCTGAAGACAATAGGCCCATTGTTTTGCCATTGTTCTTGATGTCGCGATACGCCAAAGACATTTGGCGTAACATACATGCTTTCCAGCGTGGCTTCAAGAAGCCAACAGAATGCACCAGGGGGCTGTAGGAGAGTAAAATTGGTAAAATTGTCAAAAATCAGCCTCTTTATGTCAAAATCCACCCTTGAGTCAGGCAAAGATATTGGTAAACAGTGGACGATCACACAATATCTTGTAGCCCATTCGGCTACTGGATGCCTATGGGTATCATAGTTTCCAGTCTGGCAAAATTTCTAAATTTGCAATGGATCTTGTCCGTGAAAAAAACAAACAGCAAAGTGTATAATTCAGTTTCAGACTTATCATAGTATACAGACAGGCAAGCTAATTGCTAATTTGATGTTATTCTTACCCTGCTATTCATTTCTGCAGGCATTTAAAAAACCGTTCAGCTCCAACTTTCTCTTTCACGACCACAAACGACGAAGGGCACGGCCCGATACGTTTAGTTTCGTTTTTCTATGGCGATAGAAGTTTAATTTTTGATGAGTAATCAGTTATTTTTGCTATTTATCATACATCGCCACACGCTTCACTGTTATTTGAATTTATTNCCACCCTTGAGTCAGGCAAAGATATTGGTAAACAGTGGACGATCACACAATATCTTGTAGCCCATTCGGCTACTGGATGCCTATGGGTATCATAGTTTCCAGTCTGGCAAAATTTCTAAATTTGCAATGGATCTTGTCCGTGAAAAAAACAAACAGCAAAGTGTATAATTCAGTTTCAGACTTATCATAGTATACAGACAGGCAAGCTAATTGCTAATTTGATGTTATTCTTACCCTGCTATTCATTTCTGCAGGCATTTAAAAAACCGTTCAGCTCCAACTTTCTCTTTCACGACCACAAACGACCAACGTCACATGTCATGTCACCGATGTGCTGACCACGCTTTCACAGGCCCAATTTCCTCGGCCATTCTTTGGCTCGCTTCAGTTCTTTCGTGCATTGTAAATCCTTTGCTATTTCTTTCCATACTACCTTGTACATTTGAAGTTGCCTGCTCCTTATTTCTACGTTCATTTTCTTGCACACAGGATCCTCAAAAACAGAGCCCCAGCTTTGGGTCGTCTAGGCCATGGCGTCCCATTTGAAAAGAGCGGGAAATGTGTCCTTTACCAAAACGAGGTTTATTCAAAACAAAGGGATTGAAGTTGCATAGCAACCAGAATTGATGCAAAAGGCACTTGGCCAACCTCTTGCAAATCATAGTCATATGGTGAAAGTTTTTCATTTTCAGTTTCATTTTAAAACTTGTTGCAAGTTTAGTGATCAGAGCCTCAACAGTGTGATGCCCTAACCCGAACCCGAGCACTAACCTCTAGTAGGAAACTCCAGTAATGGGAAAATACAACTTGCGAAATTATTTTCTATCTATCTAAAATATTAACTTTTTATTGCAAATGGTGCTCTGCCTCGATTAGTTTATCTACTAAGAGCACTCCTCCTTTAAGAAATTCTTGCATGTCAGTTGTGTACGCTTTGTAACATTATTTGTATATTTTCTGTTTTTTAAATAATTCTATGTTATATGCACCCTGACCTAGAATCTGCTAAGACATAAGATCCTATTCATTGACCATGAATTCATAAGATTTCAACCATAGACAATATTTTAGCTTCATTTTCTCTTGACAAGTTTACTATCACTTGAGCCTCATAAACCTGATGAGGTTTCAAATGTTTTATAAAATACAGTATACCACGTTTTGAATGAATTGAATCAAACCAAGTTTCTTATTCGATCTATTCATTATAAATTCATAAGATTTCAACCATTGTTTTCTGACTTCATTTTCTCTTGACAAGTTTATTATCACTTGAGCATCATTAACCTGATTTGGTTTCAACTAACTATTTTCATTAATTAGAAGCCTAAGAAAAGAAAATAATTCCCAATTGAAATCTTAATTCGTCTATTCAATTTCTTATTTCTCTACCCTTCTCTGCTACTCCTGGATAAATTTGCTTTCTAAGTCAGTAGCTCAATTTTGACCATTTTCCAATTATTTTAGTTCCCTAGCAAGGACCCACGTGACCAATTAAACCTATATTGTTGTTTTTGTAAAGCTAATATTCCAAAAAACAATTGGCGTAAGTTTCATTGTTATATCATTTGTAGATTTGAAGAGATCAAAATTTCAACCCGATCCAAATTGGATTATTTTAGCCGGGGTTGGCTTCTGTCATACGATCGCAAGCTAATTTCACCTCGGCTGAAGTTCAAGCCTGGGCTGAAAACTCTCATATAATCGGCCCCAGTTTCTTTACAAAGGCGTACAAGGGTAATCATCTGAAGGACTAGAGGGGTCTCAGGCCACAGGGTCAAGTTTTTCTGGTATGCCAGAAAGTAAGGATCAAAGCCGAAATTATATCAAATAAAAAGAAAACAACAAATCGATCATCTCTTTCATTTTGATATAAAAAAAAGAGATCATTTAATTCATTTTATTGATAGTTCACAAATCTCTTGAAAGAGCATCACAATGAATCAGTCGTCATCAGGGATAAAGCAATTAAATTAAAAAGGTCCAATGATTGTTTGCTAAGGGAGGATTATGACCCTTTGTGTACCGACGTCTGAAGAATGGTCTTTTACAATTCCTTTCCTGTAAATTTTTGCAAGAGCAAACCACTGCTTCCTCGTCTCTCGCCGGTTTGACGTTCGACTTCAAGTCTCTGGCCGGTTTTACGTTTGACTACAAGTCTAGCTGAAGCTAAATGTCCTGCAAAAGATGCAATTCTAGAGAGGGTAAGCAATTTCTTTCTGCTGTTACTCGCAGTATTTGCATTATGTATGATTGAAAATCTCAAATTTTTATAGACAGGAAGGATATTTCTGATATCACTCTATCTTTACAAATCTTGTACACCTTTGGCAAAAATCCTTTTATTTCAAGAAAAACCGTAAAAATTCCCTAAATTGTCTTAAGAAATCTCGTATGGCCTTTTCGAAATAGTGATACACCCCTCGATGCAATCCTCTGACTTTGCAGCCAGAAGAGTTTGATACCCAGAAGAGCAAGCGGGGGTGTATCACTCTTCCAAACAGGCGTACGTGTACAAGATTTTTTCAAACAACCGGATCTTTAGGAATTTTTGACGTATTTTTCTTGAAAACAAAAGGATTTTGCGAATGTACGAGATTTTTACGGATTGAGACGCCCCTCACAGTAGAGCCCCACCCCACCACTTGAACGTCAGCAGTAGGACCCGGGGTGGGGGGGGGTACTTAGTATATTTTGCTGACGCCATGTGCACTCCTTCCCGGGTATCGTTTTCGCCTCTTCTTTCTAACGCCGGGTATCAAAAGAAGGCAATATTTTACTAAAGCCGGTTGTTGAAAGTGCTTTTTCATTGTTCTTCGACGAAATTTTACGTTTAAGGGTATGCTTTTCGCAGAATTTTACGTTTTGGGGAATGCTTTTCGCCGATTTTTTCTAAAGCCGGCTATCATTTCCAGGGAAAAGCCGGGTGAAAAATTTTTTTCTTGGAGTGCACCCCCCGTACAATTGAAAGTCTTGTACCCCCCCCCCCGGACAGTAGGACAAGGGGTCATGGTTTCAATTAGCGCTTAGCTACTTCTGTGATCCTGGCGCTTGGCGCTAAAAACCGCAACTTCACCGTCACAAAGAATTTCTGGGAGATTTGGGTAAAACTCGTACGAAATTTACATGAAGCTATTTGCTCCTTGTGAATCTCCAGCAATGGAGTTTCCATGAGTCACATGCCTCATTGTAATCCATGCAATAAAACTGGGATTCTTAAAATAAATCTCTCGTTTTGTTGCATTTCGACCCCATTTCGATGACTTTTTTTCAACCAATGGTCGAGGAGGGTGAATGTTGATGACGAGAGCAATGCTTGAAAGATTCACAATGTTGGCGACGAGAGCGTTGGTGGGTGTTTGCAAACCACGAAATCATGAAATCACGAAATCACGAAATCACCAAATTAAGAAATCACGAAATCACGAAATCACGAAATCACGAAACGAAACACCGAAATAGCGAAATAGCGAATCAGCGAAATTTCGTGGTTTCGTGGTTTGCAGACACCCCTCGTTGGTACACCTTTGGCAAAAATCCTCTTGTTTTCAAGAAGAAGCCATCAAAAATCCAAAAGAATATGTATTCAATGTTCAAATGATGATGTTGGCTTGTCTATCGCCATGTTTGTTTACCTACCATCCATAGCGTTTTTATCCGCGGCTTTGCCAATCACTAACATAACCCATTGCCTTAGGCTATTCAAGAAATTTTTGCATTAGGCAACCTAACATTTCATATTATGTTTGTTTTGTCAAATTTGAATGTAAAAGAAGAACGTTAGCTGCCTCCCTCTGAGCTGTGTACAACACAAAACGGTTTAGATCTCAGTACCTCAGTGGTCAGAAAATTTTATTACTTGAATATAAAAGTTCTCATGGAGATGCGTGGCCAAAACTATTCGAAAATTGTGTTCTTTGTTGAATTTCTCATAACTGCTTCCATTAGCTGGATTCATTGCATAGGCCTCAGCATCACTCATTGAATTGGATGGGGTTATCGCAGAAAATAAAAAATCAGATTAAAAATGTTGAACGAATACAAGGAATCACGCCATAAATCTATCCGTGATCTACAATGTGGAAAAACAGACCAATAAATAAAGCTCGACATACTTGAAGTTAATCACCGTGCAGGCAAAAATAAAGTTCTGTTCTGTATTCTTAAAATCAACTCCTTTTTGACACAAGCGTTTAGACCTCCCTCAGTTTTCAATGGATCCTATTTTTGTTGTGGCAAAGAAACCCTGCTTCCTTCTGCTTTTCGACAATTTTGGAAGATCTTGGCTATCATCCAGCCATGTAACCAAGTAAAACTGACAGGTGTTGAATATTTTCGTGGCAATGAATTAGCAATGCTAAGCATACTCTTATTTTGCTTCAAGGAGCGTATCAAAAATCTCACAAAAATCTCGTAGCCCTTTCACAAAAATCATTTTCATTTCCAGACAACTCCCAAGAAAGTCCCTAAAAATTCTACCGTTTTAAAACATTTTGAACCCTTTTGAAAAGGTGATACACTTCTTATCTTGTTTGGTTACCAAGCAGTTTTCATATGTAAAATATGCTATCGTAGCCCTATCGTACGATTTTAAGGAACCGCCCCAAAGGATGACTTCATGATCACGCCCAATTTTCGGCAACTTTTTGAAGCTGACTGCGCTTACTAAATTCAAAATGTGTTTCGGATGTTGAGGTTTTTTTGGTTTTTTAGGTTCAGGATCTAACTAGCTGACCCATTCTTCGACCATTTCTCTACGGATCTGGACCAATTGCAAGAGTGACCTCGGAGAGCAAGGGGGCGGCTCGTCCCCCCCCCCCAGTCAGCCCAGTCACCACCACTGTCAAGCAGACACGGATGTAAAAAGCAGGTTCTTCTTGGATGTGCACAGTTTCCGGAAGAGCTACATTTTAGAGTTGGACAGGGCTTTTTTGGACAAAAAAATAACGGTGAAAGGAAAAGGGAGCTTTGAGGTTAAGATAGGGCACTTTAAAAAATTGGAGAAGCATAGTGTCGCTGTGCCCAATTTTCAACTGCTATAGCTTTAAGACAATTCTATGCTACTCATTTTGTTTTTATAGCGAGAAGGTCTTCAGCAACTTAAGTCATATAAGTTTCTGTCCTCCCAACATTGTATACAAGTTTTTCATTCTGGTACGAGAAAGGTGATTCTTCTCTTGCCGTTCATCTTTTGAACATATTGTTTTTACACTAAAAAGCCCAGTTGATAGAGTAACAATAGATCAGAATAAATACCTAGCAAAGAAGTCAAAGAGGCGTTAATCATTCTCAAATCATAGAGTCCTTCTATTCAACTGAAATTTACATAGACTCACCGTCGTTTCTCGAAACCTCTTCACTGGCTTGGCTGTCTTCTCTTCTGACCGTACACGTACCCAACAAGAGCTAAAAAAGCTTCAGGTATCTCAAAATAGATCCTTTTATAAATAGATCCATTAATTTGTCCACGATACCACCCTTGTACAAACAACCGACCACAAGCAATTCCTTTGAGCTGCAACCTAAGCCTTTTGAAAGACAAAAGAGCAGTCAGAAATTATTGAGCATAAAGACTTCCATCATGGTTATCCTACTAAAGAATCCTGCACTTTGTTGGAATATTCCTAAACACATTATTTTCTTGGATTCTTCTGAATTGAATGCATTATTGGTATTGGGCTATGACAGCTTTCAGTTCTTCAAATATGATTTCGAAATTTACCAAGAAAAGGGTCAAAGGTTCCAGACGCCTTGATTGGATATGGGTGCATCCATATTACAGCATCAAAATGCGTCTAAAATGCTTGAATAGTGAACATTAAAAGACCTACCTAATCTTAGCAACGTAACTAGGATGATTCATTCTACATCTTGGTAATTTGCCTAGCTTGATTGAGATCTGTTTCCTTTGGGGCATATGCCAACCATCTCTTTCCCCATGGGCATATGTCAATCATTGTGATTAGCTGCAACCTTGTGATTGGTTTTTGCTAACTCTAAAAAGGGAAAGGGTCGTAACCCCCCAAAAACCAATAGAAGTAGGAGCGAGGGGGTACAAGGACAATGGTGAACCTCCAAGTTTGTCAATAGTGCCTATTTAACCTCAAAGTGTCCTTTTCATCGGCCTTTTTAAAGTCAAAAGCTTCGCCTCCAAATCTGAAAAGTGGCCTTTCTGAAGGTTGCGCCTGTTCTTGTAAGAACTGCTGGACTAGAAATTAGTAAAAGGTTTGATTTGAACTAACAGCAAATCTTCCGAAGCGTACGTCACACCTTCCCTCTCGGCCCAGACTCCATGTTCAATACTCAAGCTAAATATTATAAATTTGATGCGGTAAACGAAATGAAAATATAGAGCATTTATGGGAATGCAAGAAATTTGACATAAAACATTGTAGCAAAGATAAACTGCTTTCAAAGATCCAAAAACTCTTAAAAGAGTTCGAAAGATTTTGTAAATATTTTGAGTTTGTGTCAGGTTCAGTGGCCTTCAGTTGTTTAGTCTTTGACTGTTTGTTGCTTTGTTTAGTTTTATCCGTTTTACCAGTGTTACATTAGTTAAATTTTGTAACTGCTCCGAAATGGAGATTTGATAGATATTATTATCATCATTATTATTATTATTGTTATTATTCTTGTTCATTGTTATATGTTCTTTGCTTGTAAAACTGTACAGTTCTTGCCACTGTGCCAAGGTCAGTCCATGACCCCAAGGCAACAGCAGTGTTTACTTGATGGACAGCATAGGTTCCAAATCTTTATTTTTTTTTTTTTTTTTTTTTTTTTAATTCTGAAAATATTGAAGATTTCAGAAAAATCCAACGGTAGAATTATAGAAAAATAACTAAAGTTTCTTTGAAGTCATTTAGTTCAAAGAAATAGGTCACTCAATTTTACAGCAGCCTTTTCAAAGATTTGGAACCTATGCTGTCCATGACCCCAAGGCAACAGCAGTGTTTACTTGATGGACAACGTTCTTCTCAGGAGGTGGGCGCTTCCAAGGAGAGTAATCTTCTGCAATTCTTCCACTCGTATTTGCCCAAGGATTGGATTATTATTGTTATTATTACTATTATTGTTATTTTCATTATTATTATCATTATCATGATCTGACTGTTTTTATATCTTTGAAGAAGTATCCTTTGCCATTCTCCTCTCCAGCTTTACTAGGTCTGCTTGTGTGTGGATGAGTTGATCCAAATATTTCAGTGTCCGTTTTTATATCTTCTTTATTGTTATCATCTTGTGTCCAACGCTCTGCAGATTGGGTGCACCTTTGAGTCCCCCTTTTCAAGGGCATGTTGAGGTTGTAAGTTGCAAAGTGTTGCAAAATTCATCACATAAAAACTTTTCTTCAATCAGGAAGATTTCTGGAAAAATTTCTGCCCGAACTGAAAGGCACTTAAACAGAGAAGCAAACAAATATAGTAATCTGCTGCTGACGTCTATATCTTTAGCCAAGACCCATGGTTTATTTTTATATACCTCCAGTAGACTAATTCAAATTTCTTATATAAACTTGCATGCATTAAACACATGGCTTGTTAAATGCAGACTACGATTTCCATTCATTCATAATAGCCAATCAAAGACGTGGCATTTTCTATTGGAAAATAACGTTGCCAACGCGACCGAGGGGTGTACCAGACCCTGTTAATCACATTTACAACGTCGACTGAGATTTTGTTTCTTTTCTGGGAAAATCCTTTAAATCCCATACAAATAGGGAATCCCTTTTTCATGGGCTGGACGAAAAAACCTGTCAACACGACGTGTCATTCTAGCATGTTACCTTCAGGAGCAAGGTTGCCGGACCAACGTGACTAAAGGGGGTGGGGGGTATTTATTAATTCCTAGAAGCTATAACGGAAATACTTCCTTCAGACCAAGAAATTCCTTAAGGCCTGGGTTACAAACAAGATACCGGATTGCTTTTCGCATCGGATTGGTTTCAACCCATTTTGGTCAAAATCGCACGCAGTTACACGACAGGATTGCCATGAACTCACCGTGGATTGCACTTACACGACACCGAATCACCCCACTGCCAAGTTTCAATCTATTGTCTTTGACAACTGCGAAGCCCAAATGGAGTGGGGTCACATCGGATTGGTGCAGTTACACGAGCAAATGGAGTGGAGTCACATCTGATTAGTGCAGTTACACGAGATGAAATACGGAGCAGCGTGAATCGGATTGATTTTCACCTCACCTCCAGAGCGGAGTGATTTCACTCCTCGAAAACAGAATAGTGTCGTGTAACTGCACCCCCCTATCCGATGCGAAAAGTAATCCAGCGTGTGATGAATCCAGTATCGTGTAACTGGGGCCTAAATCCTGTGCAATATTTGTTGTGGTGAAAGTCTTTTATCATTTGTACTCCTGGTGTCAAAGCCAAAAGACTCGATACTGGAGGACCTATACTCGAGAAGGACAGTGGAATATAAAGGAGATTTGATGTTGGGCAAAAAACCAAAGAAACCCTTCCTTAAAAAAATCGTTCTCATTTGGAGACTCTCCCCATGTCCCATTTCAGATAGATTTTTCAGATATTCAATTCATGGATTTATTATAGCAATGTTTCGATGCAGAATTGAATGCTGAGTTCAAAAAAGTTACTCAGACTGCTGTAACTGTTGTAGTTGCAGAGATATTCAACTTTTACGATAGATTGCAATAGATGCGAGAATTTGGTAGAGAA
>REGL01000407.1:43981-69857 GCA_004194395.1 Aurelia aurita complex sp. Pacific | reverse complement strand
GGGGGGGGGGGTTTGCTCCAGATTTTTTCCAGTTTAGATTGTACATCAAACCAAAAGGTTCAAGAAAAATAAATCCCAACCTGTAATATCTGAAAGCTTTCTTTATTGACTACACTCATTTTTTCTTATGGGCTGGTTGGCAGTTTCTTAAATTTTTGGGCCATTTTGCTACCAAAAGTTTCTTACGTGTTTCTTATATTTTAATGCTTGAAGTGTAGAGTTAATTTTGTTTTGTCTAAAGGGCTCCCAAATTTCTTAAGAAGATCTCAAACAAATAAATAACACAATTCGCACTCAAAATAATGTCCAAAGAGTTGCTTTAACTGTACAGTGTCAAAACATGTAAACATGTTGCAAGTGCGATAGGAAAATTAAAACTGTATATTACAAAAGTTTCTTAGCTTTTTAAATGCAGATAGGGTTGTTTCTTAGCTTTCGAAAAATCGAGCCTACCGTTTCTTATAAGCGGTTTCTTATAAAAAAGTGAGTGTAACTCTCCCGGTCAAAATGAACTCTTCAAATGAATTCGGATCTTAAACTCTTAAATTTTTGGTTGGCAACTTTTAATTGATCTCAACTCTTTGCTGCTCTTATTTTCCCAGGTTACTCAAAAATATTTTAACATTGTACAGTAATAGCTATGTTTTGACATTGTTTTGAGTGTGAATTATGCTAAC
Source organism: Aurelia aurita complex sp. Pacific (assembly GCA_004194395.1). Taxonomy (NCBI): domain Eukaryota; kingdom Metazoa; phylum Cnidaria; class Scyphozoa; order Semaeostomeae; family Ulmaridae; genus Aurelia; species Aurelia aurita complex sp. Pacific. The sequence continues at coordinate 69,180 of REGL01000407.1, read as the reverse complement.
ACTTGCCTTGAGACCATACCGTGTAATTTGGAAGCTCTTCTAACCACTTCTAACAATAATAAATTCGCGAATAAATTAACTTTATTCTCAAGGTTTTCATCAATGTGAATAGATGCTATATATTCTAATTTACTGAAGGGTTAATTTGTTTGTAAATAACATTAAATGAAAATGAAAAATTCCTCTCCGCTTAGGGCATTTAGGGTCTGGGGCAGAGGCTAAAGGCATCAAAAATATATGAAACTAATTCAAAAATTTTGGCAGCAACGATGTCCTAAAATTCAAGAAACTAGCTATTAGCTCTTGAGATGATTATATGCTAGTTTTGAACAGTTTCATTGTGTGCGTATTTGCCATCAGCATGTGGCATCTTGCTTGTGCGTAAGAGCTAAGTTGCGGAGGAGGTCAAATTTGCCGCTGAAACTTAACTGCGTTGTTGCAGTTGTTTTGGCTTGTTTGCATGTACCAAAGGTCGCAAACGAAAGGAAGTCTAAAATTGCACCTTCGCGAAGAGTCATAAAGATCCCCAGAAGAAAGGTTTTTTGCTCAATCAAGAGCGATTTGATTAGATCGTCTAAACATAAAGAATCATATAACAGCAGGTCAAGCAAGATGAAGGTATGATCGTTATGAATTTGGGTCATTTTTGGACGCGACTTTGATTTAGGCCCAAAAAATGGAATGGGTGCCTAGGCTCTCTCTGTTTCCGTTGGCTCTGGCATTTTAATATCTTTCCCGTTAGCATTTTGCCAGTTCAAGACCATGCCCAGACATATTTTGGGTCATGTTGACAACCAACTTGTGCTTCTCAGGCGTGGGGGGGGGAGAATGTAGTATGTGCCCATTTATGCTCACTTCACTTCCCCTTTACCTCGGAAAAGAGCAGCACCATTTGGTATTATGGCATTACTTGTTTCTGGCTCCCTTCAACAGATCCCAAAATAAAGCAACTTTCATATTTTCTTCTTCCTCAGGCTTCAAAATCTTGCATTTCAAAAAGCTAATATTCAGCTAAACAGATTGTCTCAATCAATTCCTGCCCTGACCATCCCCCTGGGACACCCCCAGGCCAGGTTGGAAAACTTGCTTTCACTCGCAGCTATGAAAATCTGTCAAACTCGCTGCTCGCAGCTACAATAACCAATCCTCGCATGCGAGAACAAAAGATTTATTGTTAATTTTGCTTCTCTCACAGCTTTTTAAACTCTTTTTTAAGTCCACTCGCAGCTCGCACCTTCACATTTATTTCACTCGCTACTACGCGTAGGCCAAATCACGCATGTTTTCCAACCTGGCCCCCAGGGGTATTTGCTCAAAAATATTCCCAGCCCCTGGGCACCTGTATGGAAAGTGTGGCACTTGCACACCCAAGAAAAACAATAGGGTATTCAAAACAGACAATAGATAAACAAGAGAGAACCCTTCTTGCACACCCGAGGTCTCAGTGAAAATTGCCCTACTTTCCATACTGGCCTGGGCATTTGGCTGAAAATTTTTCCCCAGCCCTGTTGCATTTGAGTTGTGTTTACCAATGCCAGGAACTTTCATTATACAGTTACTGGGAATATGACATATTCTCAGTGCCTGGCCCCCAGACATTTGCAAAAAAATTTGCCCCTTTTCCAGGCACTTTCGCAAGAAAATTTTATTGATTCCTGGGCTGACTGGGGGGATGGTTAAGGTAGAAATTGAACAAGACACAAGGCAGATTGCATGATTATGTCATCCTGGGTATTGCTTGAAATGTTTTCTTGAAATGTTCCCCAAACTACAATTCATTTAAATTTGCTCTGAAAAAATAAAGTAATCTGGTAGACAACATATCGTTCGGATCATCGTCAGTTGTTACAAAGAAAGACAATTCTAATTATATTTACTTTGAAAAATTTCTTGTGTATTTTAGCAATTACTACGTTTTTAAAAACCTTTGTAGAAATCCTTATTTCATTTTAAACTTTTAATTTGCAGGTCCACATCAGCTTATTAGCTGAATTTCTGACCTGCATTAACAACTAAATAATGTATGTATGTATGTATGTATGTATGTATGTTTCTTCCTGGATATCATTTTTGCCACTTTTTTCTGACTCAGGGTATCAAAAGAAGGCAATTTTTCTAAAGCTGGTTGTCAAAAGTGTTATTTAATTGTTTCTCTATGAATTTTGTAAGTTTTGGAGTATATTTTATGCTGACTTTTTCTAAAGGCAGCTATCGTTTCAAGGGAAAAATTGTAAAGCTGGGTGAAAAAATTATTTCCTGCAGTGCACACCCTGCCACGCACAATTGAAAGTCAAGTACCCCCTGGTCTTTTTCCACATCTCTACCCATTGTGTACTGATTTTTCAAAATTCTGAGTTGTAAAATTCTTTTACCTTTACTTTGAATTAAATGGCTTGATATTAACCTTGCGTACTTTGTTGTGATTCTACCATGGAAATTTCCCTACTTGACTTGCTGACTGTTTTCAAAATGGTAGCATTTATTGTATTTGAGGCTGTGATTTCATCCAATTGTTAAATTGTAAACAAATAAATTTCCTTGAATCCTTCAACAAAAATAATCTGCCACCATATTTAGAAAATTATTAAGGTATTAAAAAATGTCCACGATAGTTACAACAGAGTATCTGAAGTTCTTTTCGAGCCATTCAATTCAAAGGATAGGTACTGTAAAAGATCTATTTAGCCCCTCGCTATTAAGCCCCCATCTCTAATAAGCACCTCCCCTCTGAGCCAACAAATTTTGATAAGCCCCTACTAAGCCCCCCGCCACTTGTAAAAATTCCAGAAGCTACGAAAGGCTTTTCATTTATTAAGTTAAACAAGTCTGCATGTTAATTTTGAGGTGCTTTGGGATAAGGCTGTGTCAAATTTATGTATCTGACTCGTAAAATTGCATGTTGAAGCTGCAAGATATGGGGTAAGAGAACAGAAAGGCTTTTATATATATCCTTGTAATTTGAGTTGGTTAATAATCCCCCCTCTCTAATAAGCCCCCTCTCTTGTAAGCCCCCCTCTGGAGTGTGCAAAATGATTTAAGCCCCCAGGGGGCTTTATTGAGCTTTTGCAGAAATCAAATTTTACACCATTGTTTCAATGGTTTCAACCTGATACTAGATTTAAAGCATATGCATAAATCATGTACTTCTCTCTTATGTACCCTACAAAAGAAAGAGAACAATTTCCTCACCTTTTTAGAATATTTCCTTCCATAAAAACAGATGCTTCTTCATATAGTTAGTTGATAAACGTATTTATCTTTCTGGCTGGGTAAATTTCGACATTCTGGTCACACTACAAAATTTATTTGTAGCTAGAATGTTTCTGTAATTTTTTTATTTTATTGAATCAGTCAATACATTATTGAAGTTTGAACAGTTGTCAATGTTTACAATTTGTTCCTGTTTGAAAACAATTGAATTCTCATGAATTTCAAATCTAGCCAGAAAGACAAATTAAAAATGCAAACAACAATTCAAATTAAAGTATCAATACGACTTTTTAGTTGCTTAGATAAAATGTTTGGTTTGCACTACATTTTTATACATTTCACAATAAATGTGGACACATTTTTAGCCCACGTCAACAGCAAGTTAGAAATATTTCGTATGATCCACAAATAACTCCATCATGAAACTTTTCGTAGGATATTCTCGTTTAATTTTGTCAAAAAATTTCGATTGCTTTTATCCTAAGAATTTGGGTTCTTTTGGTTCTTTCTTTTGGGCTAAAATTGCGATGTATTTTCAAAGTCAGTATGTGTGAGTACCTTTACGGGTGTATATCATTCCCTAAAAATCAGACGAGATTTATAGAAGATTTAAGGGATTTTTAGAGGATTTCAAGGTAAATAAAACCCAATAAAAGACCCAGGAAAATAAAAGATTTCTGAAAAACAGTCAAACTCTAGCAGTTTTCAAGAGTAGAGTGCAGGATATGAAACATGAAAGATTTGTTCAATGACATACCTAGACATGTTAGAAAAAAAGTCTTATTTTACTGTATTATAGCCTCAAAGGGAAACTAAGCATATAAAAGTGTCTCAGCTTCATCCTTTTCAACTTCAATATTTGCACAGTTATTTTCACTGAGGGCTTATATATGCTTAGGTTCCCTTTAACTTAGAAAATAGAAAAACACAAAAGAGCAAATTTCTTTTTTTTCCTTTTTATATTATTTTACACACTGATGCTAAGCTTACACAGAAGAAGTCTTCTATCGAACTCAAAACGCATCAAGTGAAATTGAGTAAAAAATAACAATCATGCAGAAATTCATTATTTAAGAGTTGTTTTGGAAAATTTTATTGAGTTTTCTAAATTTACACCGTCCAATAAGTTTTATGCCAGCCAATTCTCGATCGTCTTTAAGGACCTATTGCTAGCCAACATAGAGCTCAAACCTTTGAAAAGGTGGGTGTATAAAATTGTATTGAACTTTTCTTTGAAGTAAATGGCTTGGAATGGACTATGGACTTACAGTAATTCGCTGTAAGTCCGCCATGGAAATTTTCTCATATGTTCCTTAGTTTCAAAATGGCGACATTTATCATATTTGAGGCTGTGATGTTATCAAATTTCTAAATCTGAAATTAGAAGAGCGACAGATTTCTGCTTGCCAACCATATCGTAGACCTTCTTAAAATATGATTTTGTTGAAGTTTCCATCATTTTTCTTCAATCGATTTAGGACTTACGATAATTTCAATTTTTCCACAATTTTTCATGAATTCTTGCAAAAGCAAATGCCGAAATTTTGTCAAAAATCAAGATTTCAAAAAATTTCCACGGCAGGTTACAGCAAGGTACACTTAGTTCCTTTCAAGCCATTAAATTCAAAGAAAAATGTAATAGAATTTAACACCCAGCTTGTTAAAGATCTGACAGATTCGAGTCCTATGCTTGGCTATCCATGAACCTTTGTGGTGCCAACACTCTCCTCCGCAGAGGCTCGGAAGGAGGGCCTTTTGGGAAGAGAAGAGGAATTGCCGCGCCGATGGCGAATTAAAGTCGAAGTCTCATTCGTCAATTTCGTCCATTTCAAGCCTCTGCGGAGGAGAGTGTGGTGCCAAGCCTACTTTTGCCTGACCTGACATGAAAGTCGCTTCTGACCTGGGCTCTGTTTATCTTGTTTTTGATTCGGCGCACCAAAGTGGGCGCACAAAGATCATAGTTAACAATAGGTCTTTGACACGATGTATTGATGACGTTATCCAATATGTCATGAGATAATCCCTTCATCCTCTGAAATGGTAGCATTGCGGAATAAATCTATAACTCACTCACTAGAGTCACTAGATATAGTACCTGAGTTTCTTTTGCCCTTTTAAAAAGGCGTCAATGTTTTGAACCCAAAGTAAGGCGAATCACTAGTGGAAGGCAATAAAGAAACTTGCTACATTTTCTGTCACGCAATCTTCCTCCAGCGAGTGGTGAATAGTCAATCTAATGGCCTCTAATCTTTCTGGTGGAAAATGAAGCACAACTCGAGTTTCTTCGAGTTTCTTGTCTAATGGAGTTGCCCCTTTATGATACACGTTTCTATGATGAAGAAACTGATTTATAAAAGCTAGTACCAGGGTGGCCAAACATTTAGCAAACTCTGGTACGATGTTTGAGCAGCACTAAGAAAGTTTCAAAGATTCAAGAATATAATGGCAAAATATCGCTGATCCTTTATTCTTCAGTAATATTCACTGCAATTTTCTGTCTTGAGCCTGCTGCCTGGCAGAACTTCTTTTCTTGCCAAAAGATGTTTTCTATGTTCAGGACATGCCTGAAGTAGTGGACAGAAACTACATAGTAATTTTTGCACCGACAAAATTAGAAACATATGAAGGAGCTCTTAGCTACAAAAAATGGAAGTTTTCATGTGAAGGTGAGAAACTTTTAGTAATATGGGCTGATCCAAGTTTCTTATAAAAGAAAAAAACGTGTATTCAAGTCGTAGAATTCAGGGAATAAGTCTATTGAGTAGCAAGGTAGCTCAACGGTCGACATGCATCTCCTTGAAATTCTGCTACCTTTCAATTCAATTCAATTCCATTCTAGTTATGCCTTCATCTCTTTAGAACCTTTGCTTTTATGCACACGCCACAAGCACACATGCGTAGCTGCATCAAGGAAAAAGTAGTTCTTCCGATTGCAGACAAACAAAATGCATTATTTGCACCTAGCGTAGGAGATTATTCTATTGTGTGTGAATTACGCAGATGTGCCGGCGTTTAGAAGCAAATATAAAGAGAGAAAACTCGCTCGCTAAGCCTTTCATTTTCTGATTTCATTCTGCTGCTCTTGGAGTGCATGTCATACGGTGAGTTTTGGCTTGAATAGATTTTGAAATTTTGGTGAATTCTCGTTTCTGTGGAATTTCTGACATGTGTTTTGACACACACTTTAGCTTCTTTTAATTTATGTTAGTTTTCCCCAGTATTTTTTAGCTAAAGCTACCAGAACTCGGTTACCCTCTATAACCTCTATAAAGAGTAAAAATATGGCAAGCATTTTATGTGGGAAACATTTTATGTGGGAAAGGTTGTACGAAGGCAGACTCTGAGATTGGAAGATCATTAAATAGACTAGAAATAGAGCAAGTTTTGTGAGAAAATCATTTTTTAATTTGGTGTCAGTACTTTTTACAGATTTGTGACAGATGCAGTTCAGGCATTGCCCACATTAGTGTGGTTTTCTTTTCCTGTCTAAGAATTGTTGTTTCCAAAAACAATTTACAGTCTTTCATATTGCTCAAGATTTCTTATCATACTGTGATGAATTACCGTCATGTTAATGTGCGCAAGGCCTGTACCGTATACCGCGCGAATATAGCGCGCGTATACCGCGTGTCCACTGTTTGAAAATTTATGACACAAGAACTATGCAACAAATTCATGAAATTTTGAAGCATTCATTTCAATGGGGCTTCAATTTGATTTTTGATCTATTTCCCATCGCTTTTTATGCTTCCAATTTCTCAGCAGAAAGTTATTAGCCAAAGATCGCACTCTCCAAAATGCCAGAAAAAATTCAAAGACCCCAAAGTTCACTCTGTAACAACAGATTTTGACGACTCTCTTGTTTGTCCCTATTATTGATTGGAGAGAGTTTTACATTGTAAACCCCCATTGTAAACTACTAGGGTAATTGATGCACCCCAAATTGTCTGAAAAACAGTTTTGTTGATGAAGATTACGGCTCAACATTTTTTCGCCTAAGTCTTCATTTTTTTTAATTTTAGCGTTGTGTACCTTAGACGATACAGACTATGCAGGGGAAAATACGCACATGTGCGGGTAGTTAGCTGGGGAAAAAGATTTTTATTGCATCTTCTGTTAAATTTTTCTCTTTATTCCACGTCTTATCTGCTTACGTGTATAACACATCCATCGGGTATTATCATAGAGTTTTTTCACTGTCAAAGTACATGCAATGAACGTTCAAATGAAATACTTTGGTCGGTCTCCAATTAGATGTTGTACGTCAGATTTGCGATAACGCAATAATGCACATGCAAAAGTCTTGACTGTTTTTATTCGCGGGGATCTTCACATAACATCCATTTTGAGACAGATTTTAGTACTTTCGAGAGAACAGCCGGCATTTTCTATGGGCAAACCATCGTAAAACGTATTCTATTTCCAAGGTCAATTTATATATCTTAAATTGATTTTCCTCAATTCTTTCTCCGGAGGGGGTCGCCATAGGCGGTAGTTTTCCAATTTAGTTTGTACAGGTTTTGATGTGCTATCTGCTATCAGTCTAGGAGTTTTTAATCTAAAAATAATGTGCTTTTTCGGCATTATAATCATTTTAGTGGACATAAACGGAAATGGCTGATGCTGATGGTTATCATGCGTATATTCGGCAAGAACTCGTACTTAAGTAACAGTCATTTGTTTGTCATGCCGAACTTTTCAGATTTCCATCTGTTTGTTGCATTTTACACCAAAAGGTTGTTATTCTTCCTTGCGTCCGAAGTTAGTTTCAGGACGCTGAGAAGCTCAGCAGCTATGATATATCTGCCTTAAATCTGATAAAGGAACTGAATTGGCCAACAGTTACGGAAATGATCAAATGCGAGACTTTTTTTTTTTTTTTTTTTTTTTTTCAGCTATCTTTCAAACCTTTTCAAGAAAAATTCTGCGTGTGATATCCGCATGAATTTGTGCAATGCCACTGCCGATGTCCTTGTTCCAAGGATGAAAACTTGCAATGGGCAGAAAGCTATATCTTTCCGGGGTGCAAAGACTTGTAATGAATTGCCTTTGAATGTCAAACGAGTACCCTCTCTTAGCATTTTTAAAAGTAGGCTGAAGAGTAATTTGCCTCTCTCAGCCTAACTCTATTATTTTTCATTTATCTTTTTAGATTGTAAGCATAGGTAATTTTTCAGTAATTTTTAGTGATATTGTAAAGTTTGGCACGGCCCCTGTAAAGCAGTCCTCTCGATCGACAGGGCTACCGTGTAAAAATAATAGAAAATGAAATGAAAGCTTATCGGAGCAGTGTCCTGATCTTCCTAGAACGTTTGACCGAGCGGGGATTCGAACAACCAACCTTTAGATTCACAGTCAAATATTCGTATTCAAATAAGCAATTTGAGCGAAGTGATATCATATCACGCAAACGAAAACGAGGCAGTGATTGTTTTTTCGCCTCTTAATCGCTGCTAGCCTCTTTATTGTGAACTCGTGCATTGAAAATGGCATGAGAACACGATAAAGAGGCTTGCTACGATAAAGAAGCGAAAAAAAATCGCACAGCCTCATTTTCATTTGCGCGATATGACTTCACTTCGCTCAAATTGATTATTTAAATACGTAATTTCACAAGGAGAAGGCGAAAAATAGTGGAAAAAGTATCATACATCATTCATAGCAGCATTATCTTGTATTTTATCATCAATCATACCAACCCTGGACTTGTCCGACCTTTAAAGCTAAATTCACGTCAACCAGATCCATATACATTTTTTGGGACACCCGGTATTGAGACCAACATAAACAATCCCAAAGATTTTCTTGCCCCTGTAACATCCCCTCCCCCTAAATCAACGTTGTGATTCTAAGCAATGTTCTCAAGTCACACCAAGATCACACCAATCAACATTGACTGGGGGTGAAGGGGGTGCAGTCTTTTGTATGAAGGATTGTAGACCCCATTCCCAGAATTTTCTGGCCAAAATCTACCCCAAACCTGCTGCACATCCCCGTATAATCGGCTAGCGAAGTACCCACTCCAGATAGAGCCCGTAGGAGATGCTTCGTAGCACGCTTTGGAGGTGGATGGAGGCAGTGTTTATGTTAGCCTGGGATGAAATCTCACGGTAATGGCTACTTAGTTTGGAATAAAACATTCACACCGCTTATGGAAACAAACAACGCGCGTAATAGAAAGCTTTCCCCCGTGCGGACCTACCAAACAACGGCGGTTTCACCATAGAGGAAACACGTCTATGATAGCTGTTTTTTCTATTTTGTAATCTTCATTACGCATCTCGTTTCTTTTAGTTCTCTTCGCGAAGGAAACATTGCAGTTGGAATCAAAAGCTAGACGGCAGAGCGATTGCGGTAAGTTTAGCTTATTTCTCATTTTGTTCATAATTTTTGGAGTGCATTAACAAATTAGATACATTTAGGGTATAAAACCGTGAGATACTTGTATTTTTCTTTGTAAGAAACTAAGAATTTACTCCTGAAATGAAGTTTCTTAAAATTCTCGAGAGCCAAATCACTCCAAAAATAGCGTACGAGCCCGCGTACGAGACTTTGGGATTTCACAAGACCTCCAGATCTTAACGATTTCTGGTATTTTGTCTGAGATCTTCAGAGATTTTTAAAGATTTTCTGAGATTTTTAGATTCTTGAATTTTTTTATAATTCTAAAATTGTCAAAGACTCCAGAGATTCTGTAAGATTTTCAAGTTTGTTGAACATTTTCGAGGAATTGAACGATTCTTGAGATTTTCAAAGAATTTTTAAACTTTTTTAGGAACTTTGTTTCATCGTTTGGGGAGATGTCAGGGATCCTTCAACCGAGGAGTGTATCCGAGGGCATTTCACTCTTTCGAAAAAGCGTACGAGATTTCAGAATTTTTACGGATTTTTGATGGATTTTTTCTTAGAAAAAAATGGATTTTTGCCTACGATTTATGGGTTTTTTTGGGAATGAAATGCCCCTCGTCTGTATCACTCTTCCGAAAAGGCGTACGAGATTTTGTATAGCAATGGAAGTTTTAAGGATTTAAGTATTTTTCTTGAAATCAGAAAGATTTTTGCCAAAGGTGTACGAGATTTTTGGGGAGTGAAATGCCCCTCGGCTGTATCACTCTTCCAAAAAGGCGTACGAGATTTTGTAAAACAATTGAATTTTTAAGGATTTTTAAGTATTTTTCTTGAAAATAAAAGGATTTTGCCAGAGGTGTGCAAAATTTTTACAAATTGATATGCCCCTAGGGGTGAACTTTAGGGTAGACTTGCTCCAAATCTATTTCCGTCTGAAGTCCGTCTGTCTGATGGCTGTTCCACGTTTCCTGGATCCACAGATCCAGCATTCCGCAAAGGAGCAAAAAATGAGAGAAAGAAATATGGAATGGGAATCGGCCAGACGGACTTCAGAAAATTGACTTTGGGCAAGTTTAACTTTGGGGTCGCAAAGGATCATCTTGTGTATGACCCGGTTCAGGAGTGACCTGGTTTTTACCAAAGGTAAAGTAGGTTACACGATGAGATTTCAATCTAATTACAAAGCTCAACTGGCTTTCTGAAACCATATTGAACATAAGATCTCTAAACAAATCGACCTTGCTTTTCGGCTGTCTAAAAATGCATCAAGATTCATGTTGGATTATTTTCCTTTGTAAGATTTTAATGGATGCCCTTGTTGCGTATTCCGTTTTTTCCAGTAATGCATTTTAAGTGGGCTGAAAGGATTTCTAGCCTGTGTTCCAGACCACTTGAGAAGGAAAGTTTGAGATTTAAAATGAGCTCATTATTCCCAACAGGGTCATCATCGCTTTTGTCAAAATGGCAAATTTGAGAGTAGAATTCATCAGATTCCTGGCCCTTGTTCAATTTCTTTGGTGTATGGTATCTGGTAAGTTGGCTAATTTTGCCTCTTTTATACAGTTTGTTACTTGGCATTTTTTAGCAGTGTTGGATGGTTGGAGACACAGCGCTGAGACAGGCGTATGATTGGTTTCTACATGGGTGGTAAGACGCCCCAGTTGTGCTTCATTGCCGCACCTTTGTTGTTTTGCGGAGGAAAAATTATTCACTCCTACGGAGGAGCTAGCGAATCAAAATCTTCTCCGTACTCCGCAGAAAGATATAAATATTTCTCCGCAGGAGTACATATGCTGAAACATAACTGCAGTGTCTAACTGCCCATGGTTTCTGATTGGAAGGTATAGGGGCTATTTTATATATAAGACGTTCATAAATTTAAACCTTGAGCACTTGCGGCGTTCATAAATTGAAACCTTGAGCACTTGCGGGTCACTGGCGAACTTTTAAATGAGTACTCGGAGGTAATGTACTTAGTATGCGTTAACAATAAACATTGCTTGCTTGCTTGCTTGCTTGCTTGCTTGCTTGCTTGCTTGCTTGCTTGCTTGCTTGCTTGCTTGCTTGCTTGCTTGCTTCAATATTCTGAAATGTTTAAGACTTTTGAAAAGTTCAACGGTAGAATAATAGTGGAATAACTAAAATTCCTTTGAAACCATTCAGTTCGAAGGAATAGGTCATAGAATTTTAGACCAAGCTTTTAAAAGCACCTATGTTGCAAATACATCATTTTAAGTCCATGTACCGGGTGAGTCAATAAAAAGAATCCCCGTTTGAAAGCACACGGCTCCAGCAATGACTTCTGCACGCTTTAGCACGTGCTATCCTTTTGGGAGAATAAACAAGTCCCCCCCCTGGTATCAATAACCTGTTCAGGGAGATTCCATTCTCCCAAGAGGACAAAATGCATGAATACATGTGAGTGTCATCATTTTTAGGAAGGAAAACCAAGGAATATTTGCTCATTGTTTTCACTCCTTTTTGCAGATTTTTGGAAGGGGCTTTCTGCAGAAAATGTCCCATATCCACGGGAGGGAATGCCCGATTTAAGCCGGGTATATTACTGAACACAATTGAAGATATTCGCAATAAAACAAGACAATTTTCAATATTATTGCTTTGATATTCAAGGAGCAGTGACCTTTCAAGCGGGGATTCTTCTTTTTTTAATTCACCCGGTATTTGACACTGAACATGAATTGTGTTCTATAAGTTGTGACGATTTCAAAATTGCACGTTTCTTCATGCTACTTGCTTGTACTTCAGTCCACAAAATAGAACATATCGGCTAGTTCTATATGAAAGAACTTTGCCAGGGAATGAATGACATCGATTCGCGGTACTTCATTGCAAAACTTCAATTATGTTTTTAATAAAGAAAAGGTAAACAGAGTGCATTTTAGATGTTTATTCTTAATTCCAAGGTAATTAAGGAAATAAATTTTAATTCGCATCTCAACGTAGGGTTTATGCTAATGTACGACAACCAATAATGCGCAAAGTATACAATTTTCGTCAGCATCAAACAGTTTTTAGTTGCACGCATTTTAGCATCAGAGCATTTTTAGAATTTGTTCTTAATTCTAAAGTAATCAAGGAAATAATTTTTAAGTGGCACCTCAGCGTAAGGGTTTGTGCTAATCTAGGACAACAAATAACACTGCACAATTACAACGTAATTTTAGGTAGAAATTTTCGTCATCAGCCAAAAGCATTTTATTTGCATGTAGAACATTTTAGAACTTGTTTTTAATTCCTAGTAATTAAGGAAATGAGTTTTGATTTGTACCTCACGTAAGGGTATGTGCTAATGAAGGACAACAAATAACGCTGTAAAATTAGAGAGTGATTTTAGGTAGAATTTTCATTATCAGCCAAAAGCATTTTATTTGCATGTAAAACATCGTAGAACTTGTTTTTAAGTCCCAGTAATTAAGGAAATGAGTTTTGATTTGTACCTCGACGTAAGGGTTTGTGCTAATGTAGAACAACAAATAATGCTGCAAAATTAGAAAGTCATTTTATGTATAGAATTTTGACCATTAAATAACGCGAAAAACATCTAATGATACTAAGTTTTAAACAGAATGCTAGGCAAAATGTGTTCATCGGCTTTTTCGATGGATTCATGGGTAAGATTGATATATCTAAGACTGAATAAGACTTCTCTCGAAACAAGACGGCAGTATCCAAGGAAGGAAATTTGCTAAAAATATAAAGCCATATTTCTCTTAGTTCACCATGGAAGCATTTGGGAATTTTTTCATGGGAAAGATTTTAATGGATTGATCAACACTTTGGTTAAAAATGTGTTAGAATTGCGATAACACATTTTCTAAACTCACTTTAAGGCATTAGAGCAAAATTTTGATTTCATTCAAATGAGTTATGACACCGAATTGGCGCCGTAATCGCAGACAAAGCGATCGCAGACAAAGGAAATTCCCTCAACCAGTAATTCAAGACAAACAAGGCCGCAAAATTTTCTCTGAAATCCAGGTAGTTAGCGCGCTCGTTGTGCATTCCAGAAATTTTTTTTTAGAGCAAACATGAGCATATATCGAAAGAAGAAGGATATATCTAAACATCTACCTCCGGGCATTTTATTTCTTTGGGTCAGAAGCTGAGCAGTAAGTATTTTAATATCACCCAAAAAATAAGAGAATTGAATGGCCTCCCAATCCGCTTTTGAACCAAATGCATAGAATGTCCGAGGTAGATGTGTAGATATATCCTTCTTCTTTCGATATATGCTCATGTTTGCTCTTGAAAACAGTTTCTGGAATGCACAACGAGCGCGCTAGCTACCTGGGTTTCAGAGAAACTTTTGCTGCCCTGTTTGTTTTAATTTACTGGTTGGGGGAATTTCCTTTGTCTGCAGTCGCAAATCACTTTGAATTCAGGTGTCAACAAAAGCAACTGATGCTATTGTCTTACAAAATATGTCCTCGTTAAGCATACAATCTTTGAAGGAAATTTCCCTTGCCTAAATTAGCTAAGCTTGTCTAGACGATATTTACGTCCTATTTTTTGCCGTAATCCTATCGGGATTTGCAAAGTGAAATTTTAACTTACTCTCTTTAAAAAATTAAGAAGTGTAATATGAACCTAAGTATTCATTCATTACCAAAGTCATCGAAAGACGTTTTTGCCTAGACAATATTTGTTGCGGAATTTCTACCGTAAGCCTCTCGGGATCCACAAGGTAAAATTTTAACTCATTCTTGTAAGACTAAAAAGATGTAAATTGAAGATAAGAACGACAAAATAATAATCTCAAACAATAAAACCCATTTCAATTCAAATTAATTTAGATTCAAATGAAGTTGCTAATGAAAATATCAGATATGAGCAGACAACCGAATTGAATAGTTTAAAACGAAACTTAAGACCTTTATTTTTCCTGGATGAAAGAGCACGCAAAAAATTGCTTACCTAGGCTGTTGTGAATTTTTAGTTTTCTCGCTAAATATTTATTTTTTCATGAGTTATTTGCAAATATGACTGAATACCTCAAACTAAATTTTTCTTCAAATGAAAAATAAATACGGCGGCAAAACAAAGGGCATATTTCTCACAGATCTCGGATTACGTTAAGAGAAAATAGGCTTGTTATTTGCGAGTTTGATGTTTTACTTTGAGTTTATTTTGCCATTTTCGGTTGTTATGTCGTTCTAGATTAAATGAATGAATCATCGGTGCCTTTAGCCTGAGGTATTTTGTGTTTTGAGTTTGTTTTCATAGTTTAAGGTAGTCNAATACCTCAAACTAAATTTTTCTTCAAATGAAAAATAAATACGGCGGCAAAACAAAGGGCATATTTCTCACAGATCTCGGATTACGTTAAGAGAAAATAGGCTTGTTATTTGCGAGTTTGATGTTTTACTTTGAGTTTATTTTGCCATTTTCGGTTGTTATGTCGTTCTAGATTAAATGAATGAATCATCGGTGCCTTTAGCCTGAGGTATTTTGTGTTTTGAGTTTGTTTTCATAGTTTAAGGTAGTCAAATATGTCAGAAATTTAGGTCGAAGCACTAATTGAGATATTGTCCAATTTCTCTATCTTAGTCGTTGACTATTTGCAGAAAATTTAGTCGTTGACTATTTGCAGAAATTTTTTCACAGACAGCAGGATCCATCAGTTTTTGCTTTTTTGGGTTGCTCTTATTTTTTGTGGTGTGGTCTGTTTTCTGTTTTGGAGTTGTCGTTTCGAACCAAGGGAACTACAAATAACTGCAGCCCTATTTGCAAAAGTTGGCCTAATTTTGTCCGTTTTGTCCGAGGAAACTATGTATCCCCCGTGCAATAGGTTAAAGCGCATGCGCCTGTCAGAGCTTCAACCCCAAAACGCTACTGCGCATGAGCTTTAACCTATTGCAGGGGGAAGCATTGGTTTCCTCGGGAGAAGCTAATCTTGCTTGTCTCCCCAACGATCTCGCTTAAGTCAGCAGCATTTCATTGCAGCTCCAGATGCGGCCCTATTTCTCCTTACATGTGTCAAACATTGGAATTGAATTGAATGGTAATCCATGTAAGCCACGAGAAACAAAACAAACGATCGCAAGTCATACCGGTTACCCAAGAGCCTTTATAAATTAGTTTTCAGGTTGTGATGTCATCAAATTTCTTAATCGTTAAACGAGAAAAACGACAGATTTCTGCTTACCACAATGTTGTAGTCCTTCGTAAAGTATGGAAAGTAACTGGCCTGCCTAGACTAACAAGATAGTCCTAGTTATCGCAACAACAACAACAACAACAACAACAACAACAGGAACATGTTTTTGCTACAAACATGTAAGCAGTCTGTGGCCTTCCCACTCGAAATAAATCTTGCTTATATCATGCAGAGCGAGTCAGAAAAAACGTGGGGCGTTTAACAAGCCACATTTTGGTAAAAGCAAGTCAGATTGGGTTTGTTGAAGCTTTATTCTACAAAGGAAAGATCAAATTAGTCATATAAATTTAGTTTGTTAAAATCAATCAGTTTTTTCCATATTTTTCTGCGATTTTGTAATATCGCTATTTTTGTGGGAAAAGGTATTGTTTTTATCAGAACTTTCTGCTTCCTAGCAATGCCATTCAAATGAATAGTCCCACAGGGCCACAAAATGAACAAAGACAGTTTTTCCTTTTGTGCTGTAACACATTGTATGGCTTGTTTCAATTTTTGGTGGAAAATTAATGTAGTCTATTTGTCATGGTTTAGAAGTTCACACGGGCATGAATATAAATCTAACTGAAGGCCTATTTTTGCATGCTACTTAAATCGCTCTTAATTATGGAAAAGAAAGTCGGATTTTGACCGAATGAATTTTCATCTCTAAGTTTCCATTTCATTGAATTTTAACGAGACGAATTTGTGAAGGACATTGCATCAAATAAAAGTTGGCCATTAGTTAAACGCCGCACTTTTTCGCTGACCACCCGGAAGAAATATAGGATTTAAGAAGATGTCAGACGATGCCCCATAACGTAGGCTTATGTATCGTCTTCCTGGTGTATGTTCCTGGCATCCGTGTTTTCAACACTTTCAGCTTGCACAAGTCTTAACCTATCGTTCGCTCTGTTCTCATGGATACCAGTTTATGTTGAAATGGAATGACGACTTTTTATTTTCATTTGTCAATCTTTGTATTCCGATGGAAATTATTCTTTTAAATTCATTTACTTTGTTTGTTTTCTCCTCTGTCATGTATCGGATCTGAAGAGATTTTGATTTTATCAAGATTATCTCAAGGAGGGCCTTGTGGATAGGACCTTTCAGAGTGTCTGCGAGTCGTTCTTCGTCAAAATGCGGGTGGTATGTTTCTGGCTGTGTTTACGTGAGTTAATTTTCACATATTCTGTTGCAAGTATCTCACACTGTTTCTTTTGTAAAATTATCCTTTGTGAAATTGCGATTGTTTTGTGTTATATTATTGCTGAAGGTGAAGTGAAGGTGTAGTGAAGGTGAAGTTGCGCTTTTTAGCGCCAAGTGCTGTGATCGCATTAGTAGAGTAGGCCTAATTGAGTCCGTGATCCCTTGTCACGACGCTCAAGGGGTGGGGCTCTATTTGGGATCGACTGTTCTGGCTGCAACGTAAGAGGATTAAACCACTGCGCCACAACACCTTCAATTGCTGTACCAAGTATAATTTTAGTTTTAGTTTAAAGGGTTTTTTATCAGTATTTTATGAATTGAGAATTGTAGATAGGTTAGTTTAGTTAAAATAATTCGAAAAGGAAAGACCACGATACCAGCGTCGATCGTTGGATCCGAAGATGCTTGAGGTGACGAATGAGTGAGTAAATTTGCAGGCAGAAACACAGCAACACGACGAAAACAACAGCAAATGGCTGAATAAATGTATGCCAATATTTCGTCCTGCCATGCAGGACTTCTTCAGGGCTGTTATGTTAGCTGAGTTATTTTTCTAATAATAGTTAATTTTGTAAGTTATTGTAGCGAAGGGCCCCTTGAAAATCAGCATTGCTGAAGGACTTCACTCCTTAAAACTTTGAAAATGAAAAATGAAAATGAATGAAAATGTTTCACGCAATTAGTTTCTTCTTAAAATAAATCTTCACTCGTTAAAACTTTGAAAATGAAAAATGAAAATGATTGAAAATGTTTCACGCAATTTATTTTGATGCAGGAGGTTGATTATTTCCTCAAAAAAGTGCGAAATTTCCTTGCGAACTTTTAAGATTTGAGAAATAACTTCGCGAATTTTTCGGGAAACTAACATCACTTCCGTCCAAAGTTTATGACCATCACAAGCATTGATACACTCACTTTTTCATGTGAAACAGCTTATAAGAAACGGTAGGCTCGACTTTTGGAAAGTTAAGAAACTTCCCTACCTGAACTAAAGATACAAGGAAGCTCTAGATAGAAAACTGGATACTCTGTTAAGAAGCCTGCTTGGTGTTAACTGATGAGCCGTTTTTCTCTTACTAAATTTGTGTCTTCGCTTTACAGAATAGCTCTTTCTGTGTTTTAGATTATTTCGTCGTGATTGACGTATTTACATTTGTGCGTTGATCAGTCGCCCGTAGAAATGCTGTCTTTGCTGTGGACCATACTCAAGGGCGGTGCCACGGGGTGGGCTGGGTGTGGACTGGGGGTGGACATGTCCACCCCACTTTCGTCAGGTCGGTATCTATTCCTTAGCAAAATCGATATAAAACAGATTAGGTATACCTCCTTGTAATCAATTCTATCTCATGTCCACCCCACTTTTTCAGGGCTGGTGCCGCCCCTGACATACTGTGGACTTCGTCCAAGTCTAGAGCATAACTAGGGCGAGGAGAGGGATTTCCTTCCTCCCCGTTCTCTCTGCTTGCTCACTTTATACCGGGTGTCCCAAAAAGGAAACAGATTTGGTTGCTCACTTTCTACCGGGTGTCCCAAAAAGGAAACAGATTTGGTTGCTCACTTTCTACCGGGTGTCCCAAAAAGGAAACAGATTTGGTTGCTCACTTCCTATCGGGTGTCCCAAAAAGGAAACAGATTTGGTCGGGCCCTAGCGATGAAAATTTAGCTGGGAAATCGTTTTTAAAAAGTTCTGCGATAGTTAACTTAAAATAGATTCCTTTATCATTGATATTGGTACATCGAGAGTTTAAATGTCAATCTTATTCACTGCCTCCATCTTCGAGTTTTGGGGGCTTTTGGTCTGAGCAAATTCCTACAGTTAATCAATTAATTTCTCGAATACTATTTATTTGGCTGATCGAAGAACAGCAAGGGAGATGTTATTCTACATAATCTTGGTAATCGCAAGATATATAAATTGCAATATTGCCCTTAATGCTAGCACTTCAATTTCTTTTTCAAAATCTCTCTTCGATTTCAGAAAAATCGAATTGATCTAATTTTGAAATTGTTTTGATTTTCTAACGCTCTATATGTAGTTTCGTTCTTCATGTACAAATTGGCTTATATTTCTGTTTAATTCTGGATAGTGACTTCGGGAGGGATTCGGAAAAACTGGAGCGGAAAGAAATAGCTACCTTCAGTATTATTGCAAACTTTCTGATATGAATATCCACATTACAGAATCATTCATAAAGAACTCAGCCCATAATACACTGAGACTGAAGAAGCACGAAGCTGACTTGCGTATTCCCCTTTTCAATACGTCAAATGGGCAGAAGTCTTTTTCATTTTGTGGGCCCACAATTTGGAACTAATTAAGCTTAGATATCAAACATGCCCTCGCTTCTTACCTTCAAAAAGAGGCTGAAAAGGAAATTGTAGAGGGTAGCTGGACTCATTACATAAGTCCCTCTAACTTTCGCTGTTGCTTAGCATTTTTACTTTTGATTTTTGATTTAAATTCGGGTTATTTATTATTAGATAACTAAATTTTTATATTAGGTTTTTAATTTTGTAGTATTTTTGCACGGCACTCTGTAAAGCAGTGTCTGCAGACTGAAGGGGCTACCGTCGCTAAATAAGAAAAAAACAAAATGAAAATGAAAAAAAAAGAGAATTCTCAGCAAATATAATCTTGCTAAAACAATACCGAACCTTTCTTTAGAAATGCAGTTCGTGATTTCAACACCTTCATGCCAAATGCCTCAGCGTGTTTCAGTCGCATTGGTGAGCAGCTCTTCTCTGCAGCTAAGAGATGATGACGTCAACCTAGACAAAATTGTTTT
Organism: Aurelia aurita complex sp. Pacific; assembly: GCA_004194395.1. NCBI lineage: Eukaryota > Metazoa > Cnidaria > Scyphozoa > Semaeostomeae > Ulmaridae > Aurelia > Aurelia aurita complex sp. Pacific. The sequence continues at coordinate 49,473 of REGL01000407.1, read as the reverse complement.
CTTGTTTACAAAAAAGTTGTTGCTAAGCTACGACAATTGAGAACACGAATACTAAAATACAGCAATTTTTTGTTTGCCGCTGTGGAAATTTATTTTTGTTCTTTTAGGTTTAATCAAAAAAACTTGGCAACGCCTTTTTCTTTGCAAAAACTTGTTGTGCAGTGTTCAATTAAAAACGAAAATTTATCAATTTATTTGATATATTTTTGTCTCTGACTTTTTCGCAGTTAAAAATGTTAGAATTCTAGATGTGATTAAGAAAATCTTAGGGCATGCTACTCTCTGATTAAAATTTTCGGCAAGCGAAATTTTGAATGGATATTGTTTTGTTTTGAGCAAGCAAATGTTCATCCTTCGAAAATTGTATTTGACTACTGTAGTGATCATTCATAAGTTCGCCTCAACAACAATAACGGATAACCTGAAAAAAATTTCAACTTTTTGAGAAATTACCAAAATTTGATAACAATACCAATCTTGAAAATTTCTTTTGATGCGTTTATGTCAAGGAATGAATCAATAAAAGAGATACTGCAAGGTTTTCTGATAATCTTTCTGATAATCTGATGATATTTTAAATTTTAGTGATATGTATAAAAAAGGTCTACTTTGCAACCAACATGTGCCTTTTACTCTGTTGGTGGCCATTTTCGTGGACCACGAAAATGGCAATAATAAAGGGACCGCAAAAGAAATTTTTACAATGCATGCCGGTCGCAAAGGCCCCTTTAACCAACAAGCTGCTAAAAAGGAAATGGTGGTCTATTTTCAAAAAGTGGCCGCGACTTTTTGTCCGATAATTTTCCGTCCGAAACATTTTGGTGTGTTTTAAGCAATGGTGAATTTCGTGACACTAAGAATACCGTTCTGTTTTGAGAGAAATCGATTTGACAGCCTGAAGAATAGATTTCAAACCTTCAACGCAGCCGATTATATTGTTTTGCTTTCTCAGTTTCTTTTGATTAGATTGAGTGCACTCAGAGCATGGGTTGTAGGATAAATTTGGTTCCCGTGAATGAATTATATTGGTTTCAAATAAATAAAATAAATCACCTTGTATCCTTCTTGTGTTTAGCCTCTCGTTACCTTCTGGGGCAGCAAATGAGCTTCTTTCAGGTCTAATATAGCCTGTGTTCCAGACCCTTTATTTTTCGGGTCTGAAACACAGGCTAGTCTAATACTGCGACATTCACCTTGGCTAGGCCTATACCTCGTTCTTGAGAATGAGCGCGAAAGTATCAAGTTTCAAAATCTCCTTCCTAGCTACAATGCCACGCAGCGACAGAAGTGGCGCTTTTGTCGCTGCATGGCATTGTAGCTAGGAAGGAGATTTTGAAACCTGATACTTTTGTGCTCATTCTCAAGAACGAGGTAGGCCTAGCAGGCCTAGCCAAGGTGAATGTCGCAGTATTAGACCTGAAAGAAGCTTAATGGTGCCCCAACACAAGAAGGATTCAAGGCGATTTATATTATTTATTTGAAACCAATTTAATTCATTCACGGGAACCTAAATGGATCCTACAACCCATGCTCAGAGATGTGAAATCTATTCTTCAGAAAGACAAATCGCTTTATATTCTTGGAAACCTGAATCTTTCGTTTTACAAAATTTGCCCTTGCTTGTTAATAAATCCTTGATGATATCAATCTTCGCAGTTTATTCTCTGTCTCTCCTGGGAGAAACAACAACATCTCATCTCCGAGATAACACTCCCTTGATAAGCTGTTATTTTCTGGAGATTTCAATGAGCAGCGACCCGGGGGGGTCACTACCATATGAACCAGTACGGGATGTGCCATTTTTGGGGTACCTTTTTTCAGGCTGAAAATAAATTTTAGGGTGTCATTTTTGGTAACATCATAAATGAACATAAATTTTGGGGTGTCATTTTGGAAGAAAAATGCTTGAGGGTATTGAATTGAATCTGATTTCAGGTACTTGGTTAGAATTTCGAATTTTGGTCACAATTTTAGGGTATCTTTTTTGAAAGGCCCGTAAATTTTGGGGTATGGTTTTTGAAAAATTTATAAATTTTAGGGTATGATTTTACAATTGAATATGGCATACCCCCGTCATCCGCCTATTGAAGTGACCCCCCCCGGGAGCAGCGAAGATATTTCACAGTTTTATCGCTTCTTAATTTCTTTTCGCAGTTCATGTATTTGCAGAAAAGACAAGCACAGAAAGATTAAAACAGGTAATGTCCCGGGTGACCAAATATACGTTTTTTTTTATAAGAAACTTGGATCAGCACTTAGTACTAAAAGTTTCTTGAATTTCGCATGAAAATTTCTGTGTTTCAGTAGTAAACGTTTCTTAATTAGTTCCTTAGTTTTTTGGGCCTAAAATTGCGGTATTGTTCGAAGTTGAGCCTTCTTCTCTACAAAGGGCTTCCATTTTGCATTGACATTGTTATCAAGACACATCTAGGCAAAAATTTACCAATTTTGCAGTTAAAAGTCAAGAAAAGACGAAGGCACCTTTGTTAGAGAGACATAGAATAAGAGAGACATACAGCAATAAAGTTTTAGAGTTTCTTAACTGTTCTTGAGCGTAGTACAAGAGTTTCTTAAATTGTTGGTCATCGTAGTACTTAGTTTCTTATAAACCAGTTTCTTATAAAAATAACGTGAAGATCACATCTGTCAGAAAAGTCAGAAAAATGTGTTAGCGTTTGAGAGCCTGTCGCTTTCCAATTCTTCATCGGATTCGGTATAAACTGATGTTCATTGCGTAGCTAACATGTCGACTTTGGTACCAAAAAATGTACACGTTTTTTTTATAAGAAATTTGGACTAGCACTTATTACTAAAAGTTTCTTAATTTCGCATGAAAATTTCGGTGTTTTAGTAGTAAAAGTTTCTTAATTAGTTTCTTATTTTTTGGGCCTAAAATTGCGGTATTGTTCGAATTTGAGCCTTCTCATCGACAAAGGGCTTGCATTTTGCATTGAAATTTTCACCACGAATAAACCATGCACATTAATGCACAATAAACCATCCACAAAAAGTTGCCAATTTTTGCAGTCAGATATTTACAAACGCAATGCCGCGCGAACCGTAATCTACCGACTCTTATTGTAGAAATACAATTTTAGAGTTTCTTAATTGTTCTTGAACGTAGTATTAGAGTTTCTTAAAATTTTGGTCATCGTAGTACTAGTTTCTTATAAATCAGTTTCTAAAAAATGTGTAGTTGGTCAAAATCACATTGTTTGTTCTCAAGTTGTAAGCGATTTTAAGAAAAGGGGCTCCGTCGCCAAATTATCAACGAATCTGCAAGCTCCATTGTCTTTGGCACGTTTCCGTTGCTTCCAGCAGTTTGTTTGATGGCTTCACCCAAGCCACCAAAAAGTAACCGTCAAAAAACCACTTTTATCCGCGCAATTTTAAGAGACATGAATGTTTGGTTCGTTCCTCTATGAAGTACAAAGAGTTACCTTCAAAAATAATGTATTCATCTTGAAAATAAGATAAAAAATCTGTCTGATATTGCCTTTTCAAAAATCGTGATGATTTTGTAATAAAGAACAAGGAGATCTATTCATAAGGGGATTCATAATAGCCTTGGGACTTAATTATTTGCAAAAATTACTGAACTCTGCTCATTTTCGAAACTTTGTTTCCCCTAGCCAATTTCGAATGCAGAAAAGTTGCTGATTTTTAGTTCTAAATGAACAACGAGCGATTCAAAATTGAAACACGTTTTTTTATAAGAAACTGGTTTATAAGAAACTAGTACTACGATGACCAAAAATTTAAGAAACTCTAGTACTACGTTCAAGAACAAGTAAGAAACTGTAAGATCTTATTTCTAGAATGCGAGTCAGTAGATTACGGCTCGCGCGGCATTGCGTTTGTAAGTATCAAGTTTGTCTGCAAAAAATTGGTAACTTTTTGCCTTAATGTGCATGGCTTATTCGTGGTGACAAGATCAATGCAAAATGAAAGCCTTTTATCGATAAGAAGGCTCAACTTCGAACCATAACGCAATTTTAGGCCCCAAAAATAAGAAACTAATTAAGAAACTTTTACTACTACAACACCGAAATTTTCATGCAAAATTAAGAAACTTTTAGTACTAAGTGCTCATCCAAGTTTCTTAGATAAAAAAACGTGTATTAAAGCGAGTTTTCGGACGGTAGTCATAACTTCAACTGAATAAAGCAAGAAGCAAGATCAAGAAAGTTAGCTTAGCTGAAAAAAACGTTCGCGCAAATTCCTTTTCGAAAAATTTGATTTTAGGATGCTAAAATTTTCTACTTTTTCGGGGCCACCCGGTATGAAACAAAAACTTATCTTTGTAAGATAGGTAGGTTCAATGCTCTGCGTATCTAGCTTAGTTCATTGCGTCTCTATGGGGACGTTGTAGCTGATAACAAAACATTTTGATTAAATTTGTAAACAGCATTTCATTTCAGGTATTTCATTCACAGTAGATATTTTAATGTCTAAATAAATATTCTTTTATTAGCTTTTCTGGTTTGAAATATGATTAGGTGATTGATACGCACGCAAGAAACTAATAATTTTACTGGTACTGAAATTTCCTTCAAGATATCCGTTTGCAAGTAATGTGTGAGTCGAACACGAAACTTGCAACTTTGAAAAATCGTCAAAATGTGATTGTGCGTTTCTTTTTTTGTTTGTTTCAGGGACGAGATTAATTTGAGATATATTGCAAAGTATTGATACTGGTCTGAGTTTATAGGAATTTTTGCCTAAATTGCACTGTTGTTTATATTGGTTTCCTTTAACCTTGATGTGGCTCTTGTGTCCGAACTTAACTCAGTTAGGAGCGAAACTTATGCGTGTTTAGCGCACCTTCTGTTTCAAACGTCGAACTTAATTATGTCGCTCTAAATATGTTTACAATTGTCATATGAAATATCTAGTTTAGTTTAGGCGCGTAAACTCATGCATTCAAATGCATGTGTGCGTTGAGTTCGGCACATGAGAAGTTCGACATAATCCGTGCTTGAGTCGTGCAGCTCGACAAGTTCTGTCGATCCGAAGTATGTTGCCGCTCTTAACTCATCTGCCGTACCCAACTGATTCAACATCGTGCCCCTCATGTACTTTATTCATTTTTTTTTTCATTTCATTTAATCCATATTTAAAGTTGGTATTTACAATAGTAACTAAGAACATACTAATTCAAACCAACTATTTACAAAAAAATATACTTTATACAAAAAATTATCGGCATATTTTGCAGGTGCATTTAACGCCAGCCCAGTCTTTGATCCTCTTTTTAAAAGCAGAAAGTGTTGGCTCATTTTTAACACTATCATCAAGGGTGTTCCAGAGGAAACTCCCTCTAAAGGACAGTGATTCTTGCCTATAGCCCTGTGTCTTTATTTGTGGCAGTTTGCAAAGATTTTGTATCCTTAGATCATAAGCTACATGCTTCTTTTCATGAAACTCCCATACAAGCGATGGGTTAAGATGATTCATGGACTTGTAGAGTTGCAACGTGTTCAAAATGCTGC